>VWZK01019372.1:39522-102941 GCA_013396935.1 Baryphthengus martii | reverse complement strand
AAAACCTTGTATCATAATTCATTAAAATGAATGCATTTGAAAATTTTGCTATGAATTAATGGAAATGATGCTTACTCTATACAGTTGCTCTAGTTTCGTATTTTACTGATGTTAACATCTTTTATTTAATTTTAGTATATAAACAGTCTGTACTCACCCTCACTGACTGGCATCATATTATTCCTCAAGTCTACCTCAATCTGAATTAAAATTCAGATACCCGTGGACTTATGAGAAATAAGTCATGCTGTGAAAGTCAAGGAGATGAGAGTACATATAAAAGTACCAGGCTGCTCTAGGAGGATAGTTTAATTAATTTTTTTCAGTAATTGGAAGTGATTTAAATTGGTTTTGTTTATTTTTCTTTTTAACTGAGCATGAGAAGAAGAAGTGATGCCTCTCATTTATGGCAATTCATTTTGGAAACTGAGGTCTTAAATATTTATACAAATAACTTGCCCTTTTTCCAGGATTGAAGCACATAGTTCCCAGTGGATGCGTGCTCTTACTACTAAGCTATGGAACTTTTAGATTCTTCATCTTGATTAAGAGTCTTTTTCTCAAGAGGCCAGCATTGGAAATGCAGTGGTACGGCAGTCACGGATTTCTGTGAGGAAAACTTCATGTCTTTTATGTGGTGGTTTGTGCACTCAGTGATGCTAGTATTTTACGTTGTTGAGCAATAGCCAAAAAAGCTCAGTAAGTAAACTTAAATAACTGTTAAAGCCCAAAATGTCTCGCATGTACCGTATCAGAAGATGGCTTGTTCTTTCTTGAAAGCTTTTGGGTTTGAGTTAAGATTGGAAGCAAGGTTTGCTGTCTCTGCCACTCTGGAGTTACAGTGTGTATATCTATGTACAATGTGAATGTAGGACCCACAGAGATTTCCTCTTGTTCATCTTTGAATATGGTGGAGGAAGGAGTAAGCACAAAATGGGGTTAATCTTCAAGCAGAGTGCTTGATGAATTTTTAACAGTTTACTTTTTTTCTATTCTTGTCCCACAGTTTTATTATCTTGGTACCCAGGCAGCTATTTTTACAATCTAAATAAGATTTTTTGGAATGTAAATCGACAGGTTCCCACCCTCTTTTTATTAAGGTCTGTATCTATATCTGCCAGCAATTTTCAGTAACCAGACAATCGTTACCATATTGAACTATTGGACAAAATTTCAAGTTAAATTCCATCTTTAAAATGTCTTGCCCAGTCCCCAAGTTAGCATCAAGTGTTTGAGTAACCAAAATGATAAAATGGAAATCATGGTCATTAGTAGTACTTCAATTAAAATTAGTCATTGTTTTTTTTCCTATAGCTTTTCTAGAAAGCTGCTTTAATTCTATGGCTTTTGCATCTCTTACTGGTATGAAAGAACAGCACGGACATTCTAGCTACCATGTTCAGAACTAGCTTACATACGGTACTTGGCAAGCAAAACTGAATTATGAAAAGCTTTTGTAACAGTTAAAATGGATCAGGCCTGTTCCAAAGCTCCCTGTCCTTATCTCACAGTGGGAGGAATCGTTAATACAGCCCCTGTTCTTGCTTGTCTACGCCAGAGGAAGTAGAACCCACGTGGACTGCTGACCAGAATGCACGAGTTCTTTCTACTTGAAAGATGCATGGTGCAAGAGTTGGTCATAGCTCTTCCTTAGCCTGGCTATAAAGTGTTTCAAATCTTACAGACCATTTCAAATAGTAGCTTATCCATTTGCTTTTCCCTTTGCTTTAGAGTTGTTAAGAAAATACAAATTGGGAATTTTCATCCCTAAGTCTCATGATACGTTTATAATTATCTAAGTGTTTACCGTATATAATACTTTTGTGAATGTGTTCTATTTTTCCTCTCAAGTGAAAAATGGAAGAGGAATGCTCGGAGGAAATCATGTGCACTGTGTGTGTTTTTGTCAGCTTGTAGTGCAACTGGCTATAGTTAGTGTTGCAAACTGAGTTAGGATGTAACATCACACTGCCTTGTCAGGATTTGTTGCCTGTGAATCTTCATATTATTGTAGTTATCAAGAGGAACACAATAGGAAAAAGTTTCAATCCGTTGCTGAGTAGTGTAAGGAATATTGTATTCCTTGCTTCAGAAAAGCAAAACCAGCAAACTGGTATTAAGTGAACTTTGTAATTCATCAGCCTTCGTCAAGCTCAGCTGGATCCACTGGAGTGTTTCTAAAATCCAAAAGTCTAAAAATCTTTGCACTTTATCTGAGAAAGATTTTTTATATATATATATTTTCGTAAATTTGATATATAAATTAAGCATTATTTCTTTTCCAGCCTGCTCTGATTTTGAAGAAATTGTGCAAATAACATCTTAGCTTCAGGTCATTATATGTATACATTAGGATACAAACCAGTATGTGTATACATTAGATACATATCAAAGTTGTCTGGAGAGCATACAAAGTATTGAAAAGATCTGCTGAATAACAGAAATTAGAGACATAGGTCATTTTCCTTCTACGTGTTACATGATCATCTTGTATGTAAATCATTAGTTACCTCTCACTGAGCAGAAACTTTGATGCTTTTCACATGGGATCTGTATTGGAATCCTAGAAAGCATCGTTTGAGTAACTTGTACTTCTGCTGAGTCCAGGTTATATTCTCACCCTGTCATGGTAGTGAGGGACTGCAACTATGACGTAGTATTCGTGTAGTGGATACAGCTTTTCCAGCCAGGGTAGGCTTAGCACATTTCCAAGTTACTACTTACCGGATAAAATCAATACATATTCTGGATCGTGCCAAAGTGTCTGCAATTTATTATGTCAGTTTTGCTGTCTCCTAAACTCCCTTCTGTTGTAGTTCCACGTGATATATTACTGAGAACCCTAAAACTAAATATGTACAATCTTGCAAGAACTGAAGACAGAAGAAAGGTTAACTAATTGTTCCTCAGCATCATTATCCGTATATACACATGATCTTAAAAAAAACCACATAAACATTGTCATGTTTATTTTTATTTAGTGGTTGGTTGGGATTGGTTTTTTTTTGTTTTCTTTAACCCAGAATGTTTGGGGTTTTTTTTCATTTGGATTTAACTAAATGTCCCAAAGTTGAATGGGAACTCCACTTTTATTCCAATGTCTGTATCAGATTTTCCAGGTTAGAACTTTGCTGTATTTTCTTTTTCTTTTTTCTTTTTTTTTTTTTTTAAATACCACCTAATGGAAAAGAATCTGTAATTGTCACTGTCTTTCTGCTAGTATTTGTACAGCAAGTTAGTAAGGCCAGGCATAACAAAACCCTTCAGCTTCGCACTGGATAGTTTTCCTTCTTTCAGTTAAGTGTAGTTCTTTCCATATTATAACATCCATTGATTTCTGAAGACCATTTGATTTAAAGTATTAAGGACTTCTTAAATGCATCTGTAAAATTTGTATTTTTCTACTAAATTTCTTTCCTATATTAATTGTGTAACTGCCTCCAAAAAAGAATGTGACCTGATTTTATCTTCATTTGTGAAAAATTTTTGGTTGTTGCTCTTTATTTTGTTTTGCTCATGCCTGCCTTGGGGGAAAAAGTTTAAAAAGTGTTACAAAGGTAGTTTTTTTCCTAAGATCCTGACCCCAGGCTGAAGCATATTTTATAATGCTTTATAATGCTTTTCAAAGTTCTGTCTTTGTAATTTTTAAAAATAATGGAATATTTATCGCTAAGAAAGGAGAAATACATTACCATTCTAGTTTATAATATGTGTAATCTGTGTCTTACTGTATCTTGAAGTTGTCTTTGGAACTAATCTTTAAAGAAGATTAGGTTTATTTGGCTTTATTTTCCCCTAATGTGATGCCTCCTTGAATGTTGTTTCATTAAATTGAGTATTTTTTTATTCAGTGTTTTTAACTTCTTAAAGTTGCATTAAAACATACAAGGTGAGTATTATTGCAGTGGAAATGTTAGATAATTTTTCAAATCAGACTTCTGAAATACTTTTTCTCTTTCAGGGTTACCAGGGAATGGTTGATGGAGGTGATAATATTGTAGAAGTTTCATGGGAAAGTGTTTCAAGTATCCTGCAAGTGGTAAGTTTTAGGGGGGGAGGGTGAGACCTAAACCCCCTCTGTTTAACAGGGAACCAAAATTCTAGGTCCAGGCAAACCCAGTAATTATGGATTTGAATTGTGTGATGGCTGAGTGACTGGCACATATAACGTTTAACAGAGCTTGATTTCTAGGATGTTTAACACTCTTTAAAGATCTTTGTGTGGTCTTGTATTTGGTTTGCAGAAATGATCTTGAATACCTTTGTCCTAGCTTTTCAACATTACCTTTCTGCGTAAGTGGATTTAGAATTATAGTAATGAGCGTAATTACAGCACACTTCTCCAGAGCTCAAATACTAGGGACTTTGCCTGTACATTTATAGTGTAACATTCTGCAAGGCGGCTGTTTGGATCTCCTTATGCTTTTCCTCAGCATGGTAATGTTGTTGCCTCTTCCAGAGCAGATGCTTTGTTTGGCGAAGAGACCTTACTGCTTGCCAAGCTTTTGGCAAACTACCTCCAGGTGAAGCGTGGATTTCTTTGGAGCTTTCTGTAAAGCTAATATAATAAACCTAAAGCGCTTAGCAAAGAGAAAAATAGATTTTTATTTTTTTTTAAATGAACAAATGCTGTGGAATACTGTGAAATATTTTGTCCACATATGTTGAGTCTTTTGATTGTTTTTTTTTGATCCTTTGTCTATTTTGTAGAATCTGTAGTCATAGAATCATACAATATCTCAAGTTGGAAGGGACCCATACAGATCATTGAGACCAACTTCCTGCTCCTCACAGGACTACCTAAAAATAGACCATATGACTAAGAGCATCATCCAGACCCATCTTATGATTAAGAGAAAACCGAGATATTGTGGCCAAGCCACACAAAATCTTAGGCAGGAGCAAGATGTAGGCATCCTATACGTGCGTATAGCATACAGGCTATCAGAAAAATACTTTTCTGAGCTTGATTGCTAGGAATTCAAGAGGCCAACAGTGAAGCTAAGGATGCATCATAAAGAAGAGGTTTAGTTGTTTTGACGGAAGGTTTTTCATCTCATCATATATTTCTGTTTAATCACAACAAGTTTTAGTAATTTTTTTCAAATGCATAGTCTCTTTTTCCACTTACAACTATACTTTTTAAGTATGAAAATACTTGGTTTAGATATGGGTTTTAGTCCTGATTGGTATTATTAGAACATCTCCATGTGTGCATCTCTACTTTTTTGTCTCTGGAGAAAGCTGAACTGCTTGTATTCCACTTTTTTTGTTTTTTCCTTCTACTAGTACCTGTTGTGTATTGCAACGCAGATGATAAAATAGTGCCTAGAAGTGGCTTGAGAGCTAAAACATCTGTTATTCGTAGGGCAAGACATATCAGTACAGCCTCTACAGATTTGAGGCTCAAATTTAGATTGCCATGACTGATTTATTATATATTAAAGTGAAAGAAATGTTTGCAAAAGTGAGGTAAGCTGTGAGAATAAATAAGGCAAAAAATTTCTTGAGTGACTGAAGAACATAAACACAGCAGATGAGTTAATAACTTGTTTTCAGCAAGATGCCCAAAAATTTTCAGGGGCAGAGCACTTCAGTCTTTTTTTTTAAAATAATGACTTCCTTTTCTGGAAGTTCTTTAAATCATATTGATAAACACAGCAAATAATTAATAAAGCAGAGTTTAGCCTTAGTCTGATCTATAAGGCACTAAATGTGGGCGTAGTTCTTTCTGTAATTCTGCGGAATGACAATAAATGCTAATTTTGAGTTTGAGATACGTATTTTCTGTTATTGTTTATATATTTCATGATAATGGGGGAAAATGTCACACTTTGAATTCATCTAATTCATCTAAATACTTAACTACCTAGTATCGTGTCACTTTTACTACTGCCATATATAAGTAACAATTAGATAATTAATTGCAATGATAATGAAATTAATCCCAAATCATGTAACTTTTTCCTTCAAGAGTCTTTATCAGTTGTTTTTGAGTGCTTTTTCCATTTTCCCTGGTGTGTGTATCTGCTCTTGAGAACATAATTTCCTACAGGTTTGATAATACCTTGGTTTTCATTACTTTTTACTCACTGTAAAATTCAAGATAGAGATTATGCTACAAAATAACTATTCATCATTAATCCCATAATAAAAATACAAAATACTGGATCATAGCTCAAAACTATTACCCTTCCTTTTTCTAGGGAGGTACAGTTATTGGTAGCGCACGCTGCAAATCCTTTCGTACCCGGGAGGGCCGTCTGCAGGCCGCCTACAATTTGGTTCAGAGGGGAATCACTAATCTGTGTGTGATTGGCGGAGATGGTAGCTTAACTGGTGCCAATCTGTTCCGGGAAGAATGGAGTGGACTTCTAGAAGAACTGGCACAGAAAGGTGAGTTTGCATTTAAACCCTTTAGGCTTCTAGTCCAATCTTCAGGAAGGTTTTGTATGATAACTATATATACACCACCTATATCCACAGGATATTTCTTATTCAAAAATCAAACACATCCATTCTAGGAAACGACATGTTTTTTCATAAAGTAATGGGTTTTGATTTCTGTACATACCCTCTTGCATACCATAAAGGTTCAAAAAGGCCTGATATGTTACTGGGCAACAGTCTATGTGGCTTTTTCCATCATAATGAATTATTTTCAGGGTCTGAACTTTGAACCTGCTACTTGAAAGCCTTTTGCCCTCATACCCAAACTGAGATGGTAATTCCTCTACTACAAAAAGTTGGTTGTTATGAAATGATGATGCTTTCTTGTCTGTATGTCACTGCTTAAGATCAAAACATTTAAGTGGCTATTGCTAGACGTGCATCCAGACCAATAGTAGTCTTTGATAGCATCCAAGAGAATGTACAGGGAAAAGTAAAAGCACAGAACAAGCCGCAACAGTGCTGTGTTGATGCTGTATTTTATTCATGATATGTAAATACTCTGACTTCAGGTCTTGCTGAACCAGGTGCTGTTAGCAGTCCTTAATGAATTTCTTTTCCATGAATGTATACAGTTTCTTTAAAAGCATACAGATTTTTGCTGAAAACGTTGTGTGGCAGGGAGTTCTACAGCTTCACCGAATGAAGACTGTGAAGAATCTTCTCCTGTTTATCATGATCCTGCTGGCTTCCAGTATCATTTGATGTTCTGTAATTTTTGTATTACAACAAACAGTGAATGATCAATCCGGCTTCCTCTCTGCATGCCGCTTGAGATTTTTACAGCTGTCTTATTTTCCCTTCATCAGCTCTTTTTCTAGATGGAAGTGTCCTAGTTTGCTTAGTTGTTCCTTATATGTAAGTTCTATACCTTTGATCATCTTTGTTGCCCTTCTCTGAACCTTTTCCAGTTCTACCATGTCCTTTTTGAGGTGGGGAGGACCACAACTGCACCCAGTATTCAAGATGAGGGCAAACCATGGATCTACACAGTAGTATAATGATCTTTGTTTTGTTCTCTATTCTTTGCCTAATATTTTCTAATATTTTGAGTTTTGTTTTTTTTTTTTTGGACTGCCATTGAGCGTTGAAGCTGATTTATTAATGAAAACAGCATTGTTGTATTATTATGCTGAAAACAGCATTCTTTTGTTTGTGATGTTAGGCTACATTTTTCATGTGTATTAGTCTACATTTATCTAGAATGAATTCCATCTGGTATTTTACTGTTCACTGTGTCTTGCTAGTTGTTTTCATTTCTTGTCAGACACTCCATACCTTTAGAACCCAGATAGTTCAATCTGATCAGTAAACTTTGGCACCTTACTGCTCATTACCTTTTCTAGGTTATTGCTGAGTATTTTGCACAGTGCATATCCCTATAAAACTCCATTGGTTACCTTCCTCAGATACAAGAACTTGCAATTCCTACTGCCCTGTTTCTTACTTTTGACTCTCTGTGTCACATTATTTATTTTATGCAAATGCCTTCTCTCTTATGCTGTGGCTACTTAGTTTCCTCAAAATCCGTTGGCAACAGACCTTGTCAATGGCTTCTTGGAAATCTAAGTAGAATATGTCAACCAGATATCTCTTATTCATGTGATTATTAAGTTACCTTTGGAACTCTAGAAAAGGTTTGTAATGCATGGTATACATTCATAGAAAACATTTTAATTCTGCTTCAGAATGCTGTATTTATCGTTATGGACATTAGCTACATTTTTCATTATGGTTGCTGCTGTTTTCTTCAGCATAGACATTAAACACTGACATATAGTTCTTGAATCCTGTATTAGAAATTTGACATTATATTTACTACCATCCCATCCACAGACACTAAGGTAGTTTTAAACACTTAAGCAGCTATGGTATTTCATCCATGAGATCCTTTAGAACTCTTGGATGATTCAGCATTTTCACTGATGTCTTGGGAGACAGATTAAGACCTAGGAGAGGAGCTTTTCTATTCTATTTGCTTATTAATCATGAAATCAGAGCCTTTCAGTGTTGCAGAAGAGAAGTCTTCAAAAGTTTAATGCTGATTTTTGATCATTTACATATGCTCATAATCACATCCAGTTTACATCCTTTTACTTCTTCATTGCACATCATACACTGCGACTACAATTTGAATGCTATTGTTTAAGTCCAAACCATTAATTTTAAGGTTGGTTACAAAACTTGATAATCTGTTGACACTTTGAAATGGACTGAAAAGCTCTTGTTTCCTTCCTTACTGTAAGGAGTTCTATGCAGGATTCTTTTGTTTGGTTGTTTGATTGGCTTTTGTTTGTAGTTTTGACTAATCTTGTTACCTCAAATATCTAAACATAGTTTAATGTTTGGATATGTTTAATTTACAAAAGTAGAACACCTAAGCAATATGTCTAAAAACTCTAAAAAAACTCTTACACTCTTTCTCTGTGTATTTCTTTACAGGAAAGATTGATGAAGAGGCTGTTAAGAAATATGCTTACCTTAACATTGTGGGAATGGTTGGATCCATAGATAATGACTTCTGTGGCACTGATATGACCATAGGTACTGACTCAGCCTTGCACAGAATTATTGAAGTTGTGGACGCCATCATGACCACTGCTCAGAGGTAAATTGTGCATATTATATAGAAAACTATAACAAATGTACAGTTGGTTATGCTTCACATCTTACGTTTCCTACTGCCATACAATAGTGGGGGATATAAGTTAGTTTTAAATAGAAGTTAGGTAACTGGCATTTGTTATATCTCTAGAGAGGGAATAAAAGCTCTTTTGGCTGCATCTTTCAAGTGTCTCAGTTTCTTTTTGCTTAGTAACTGCTTTTCCATCATTCCTGTCATTGCACAATCATCTGATTATGGAGGCCGCAGCATCTTTAGGGGCAGATTTTGTTTTTCTATTATGCTTTAAATCTTCCCCATTCATACTCTTCTAGCAAAGATTCAGACACACTTTGAATAGTAAAAAGTGGCATCTGTTTGTATACAAGCTTTCTGTTGGTAAAATTTCAAGCAATTAAATGATTTTTTTTTTAATACAGCTTCATCATTATATTTTTCTACCATGGGTCTGCATCATTTACATTTCTAATAGATATTCACCTCTTCTCTCCTAACTGCCCTTCCATGTTTTAGACGAAAGTAGTGGTTGAAAGATACATAATTTTAAATATAATGTTTGATACAGTTTTCTGTTTAATTCAAGAATTCTGTTTGATAAACATGATAGACTATTTCCTGATAGCAGGTTCTGATTTCAAGAAATTGGACTGGATTTTTGAGTTGCAGTATTAAAGTTAATTTGCTTTGTGTTTTTTTTTTTTTACAGCCATCAGAGGACATTTGTTCTGGAGGTTATGGGGAGACACTGTGGGTATGTATCGTCTTCAGCAGTTCGTGTCTCCTACAGATATAATTAGGAAAGATCAAGAAGTCCAAACAATAAATGTCTAATCATTTGTTATGTGTTTTTAGGTATCTAGCTCTTGTTAGTGCCTTAGCCTGTGGTGCAGATTGGGTATTTATTCCTGAATATCCACCAGAAGAAGGATGGGAAGATTCAATGTGCGTCAAGCTGTCAGAGGTAATCTATTGCTATGTTTGGGATTCCGACCTCTTTCCAGGTGTTTGTTTGCAAACAGTGATTTAAAAATGTGATCGGGACTTTCAGCTTCTGGTGTTGCAGATAGTGCTATTTGATCTTAAACGGTTCTTATTCTGCATTCTGTGATAGTTTTAAGAGTTCTGGTCTATTCTGGGGATTACATAAAACTATTCCTACATAAGCAGTGCATGTACTTTTCCTCATTAATTTCATATAAAACATTTCACTTCATCATTGAAAAATCCTGTATGAAGATGAAATGTGAGAACTCCGTAATAATCAAATATAAGAAATATTTCCTCAAATCCTAGCAGCTTAGTGTATAACAATTGATTATAAAATTGTGCTGTAAATTTATTTCTGTTTTTTTATGATATGGATGTGCTTCTATTTTTATTACAGAATCGTGCACGAAAGAAAAGGCTGAATATTATTATTGTAGCTGAAGGAGCTATTGATTGCCACAACAAACCTATAACGTCAGAGAAGGTTAAGGATGTAAGTGTCAACATCCCTGTGATACTCTTTCTGGTTTGTGTTTAAGATGGGATTTGTTACTAACAATAACATGTCTGTGAAAAAATCTGTTCCTGTAAAGTGGCTCATCACACAGTTTGCTTGTTCTATTTTATATTTGTGCTATATTATCTGATTCCAGATATTATTTCAATGGCTGTTAATTAGAAGCTTTTCTCCTTGTAATATAAGACAACAGTCCAAAACATTACTAGGGTCTGAAATCAGCTCAAATCAGTAGTTATATCCCCATTTTACTTTGTATTTCTTGTGAATTTTTAATAATGATCTGTTTAATTTATAGTGAAATAATACTCGGTTTGGACAAAGTCTTGTCACTTATTTCTAAGTGATTGCTTTGCCAAAAATTTCACTGGTGTGTAAGAATATGAAAAAGGTTTGAGCTGAAGTTATTCCGCTTTTCTCAGAAAGGTCCCTTGAGAAAAGAAGTTGAAAAATAGTCATTGGCTGGAAGGAGCTATGACTCTTGGACTTCACCTGTCCTGTGACTGAAGTTTTGTTTTCCCTAAGTGTCAGTTTTAGAGAAATCTTTGACTCTTGATTCACAACGTAAAATTTAGCACCAAGTGAAACGTACATACAGCAGATAGCTATTATGTATTTATGACAGAAATATTACTTGTTTGCTAAAATTTTCAGGCAGTTAAAACATTCAAAAACTGTAGATAACAGGAATAGAAAGTTTTGCAAATAACTTCTACGGTTTTTTTTCGGATTTATAGTCTCCATTACTTATTCCTAAACTTATATGCTCACTGAAGATGTATTAATAAAATATGTCCTTTTGTGACTTTAGATTTGATACGTAACTGGGGAAATGGAAAGAAACTGACTGAATGAAGTAATTTCATTAGTATAATTTTTACTGCAAGTTTTAAAAGCCTTGTCAATTAAGGCTAAAAGTCATCTTCACTGAAGTTTTACTTACGATCTTTTGGGATGTGTAATCTTGCACATAGATGAAACATGGAATGAATATTCTTGAACTTCTTTCAATTATTCTAACTATAATATTTAGTCCTGTTTTTATATGGCTGAGGACTGTGCGTAATGGAACTGCTGTAACTGCAGTTAAAGCATTGAATCCAAGTCATGGTTTTACCATTATTGAATAAAATGCTCCTTTACATTAGGAGCCTGGAGTTTAGTTCTAGGTTAGGAATAAACTAAAGACTGGCTTAAATTTTATAGCATTTTCATTATTATTGACATACTAATTTATAGTGTATGCAGAATTTTTTAATTCCAATAGCACATAAAACAGAGTAATATTAACTAACTCATACATCTATAAAATAATGCTAATAAAATCACCGTATTTTGTAATTTTTTGCAGCTTGTGGTTCAGCGGCTTGGTTTTGACACCAGAGTAACTATCTTAGGTCATGTGCAAAGAGGTGGAACCCCTTCAGCTTTTGACAGAATTTTGGTGAGTGAACCTAAAATAGTTGCTCATGGCACCTCATAGTACAGCTACATTTTGATTATTTATTTGGGGGTAGGCAGTTTGTTACCTGATTAACTTGACAAATCCAAACATTATCTCACATGAACTGTCTGAATAGTTCAAATTCAGAATAGTGAAGCATTTCATGTGAAGGAATTTATATTAGGATTAAAAAGCAACGTTGTAAGAATAATTGTCCATACTTAAAGGTATTAAACAGCCAGCAAGATTTTAACCTACAAAAGGATAATTGGTTTCTGCTTTATTTATGGAGAAATGATGACCATTTCTGTGATTGGAAGCCTTTTGCTTTTAAGTGCTTGCTTGAACACTCGAACAATATCTATTTTCAGGCAAGTCGTATGGGTGTGGAAGCTGTGCTTGCCCTTTTAGAAGCTACTCCAGCTACCCCTGCCTGTGTCGTGTCCCTGTCTGGAAACCAGGCTGTCCGTCTGCCTTTGATGGAATGTGTGCAGATGGTGAGTTTCTGGCAAAAAGCCAGTTTATAGTTATTCATTGACTACAACAGACCACTGTGCACAATAATTGTTTGTTGGCATTAAAACACTGATGGGAATGTGGGCAGCACTTTCCCACATTTTGGAATAACGAACTTCATGTGTGTTCTCTGTGTGTTTTTACTTATCTGCGAACTACCAGCAGACGAGTAATATATATATCTATGTTTAATTTGTTTTAAAATTTCATCTTGGATCTCTTTTTACTGCTACAAGTTCTTTAGATGCTTGGAGCCATTCACACACCATACACAACAGTTAGATTTCTGCACTAAAACTGCTCGGCTTAAAATGGAAAAAGAAAAAAGCAAAATAGATACACTAATTTTTTTATTTTGGTCCCGTGAAGGCTTTAGATTTTTGCTTCTACTCTGCTCTTCTATCCACTGTAGTTTATACTATGAGAAGAGCTAGCTCTTAAATAATGATATGTCTGTGTTACTTTTTTCACTTTGGAAAGCATTTCAGAATGATTTATTTACTGGAATATATTAAATAGTCAACTTCCCATGTTTTTTAAACATATTGAGTAATCAACATCTTTTTTTTCAAGACTCAAGAAGTTCAGAAAGCTATGGATGAGGGAAGATTTGTTGAGGCTGTGAGGCTTCGTGGAAGGTATGACCGATAACTTCTCTCAATTTTTTTACTCTAGCAAAGCTGAATTGCGATGCTGTTCTGCTAGAAGTTGACATTTTGTTTTAAATAAATTAATATCCGTATGTTTTTATGTATATGAGAACAATAGAGGAGACAGAAGAAGAGTCACTTAAATAGAATAAATGAAATTCTTGCCTGCATAAAAACATGCAAAACAAAGAAAACTAGTTCAGTCCTGTGTCAGACTAATGACTGATACGAGGCTAAAGGGTCACAAAGAGCTGCTGTGTTTCATGAGCTGACTGGTAGCCACCATAGATTTGTTTATTCAAGATTTTGAGGCCAGTCCCATGAGCTTGTTTGTAAGTAGCTGGTAGTTTTCCAGTAGTAATGTTGGAGGGAGACATTCTGCACTCTTACATATCAACAGAGCATTTTCTGTTTGAAGTTATTTGATGCTAAAATGCTTTAACCCCAACCTATAAAACTAGCTTGCCAGCTATATAGTTTTTTTATATTCTCTTAGAATTATCTTACAGGATTAAGTATTTTCCAGAGTTCTCTCATTTTCATTTTTTATCCTGTTTTGCATTGTGCTTTTGTGCTAATGTTACATACCTGCTTTTAAAAGTTTCTGAAAGATTCAAGTGTTTCTTTAAAATACCTGCGAGCTGAAAAATTTACAATTTTATTTATCTCATCTTATTTATCTTATTCACTTATATATTTAGGAGTTTTGAAAACAACCTTAACACCTATAAATTACTGTCACACAAAAAACCAGATGCCGAGCTTCCAAAGGTAAGGGTTTTTTTTGAATATGTAATGCATGTCTCCTTTTGAAGCATCTTAATAAATAGTTATTTTCTTCTATCCTCCTCATCACACATTAATATTCTCTTCAAACCTATGCCATAGGATATTTTATAAAATTAGTTAAATATTATAATGGCAAAAAGATGCTTACAACACACAACTTTATTCTAATAATAACTAACATTTTTTAAAAAGTGGAATACTATTCTACCTAGAAAATTTCCTGCTAGACAGTTTCTTTCTGTCTTGGGTATATTTCTGGTCCCAGTCGCTGTAGTGTGTGGTCTTAGTAGTTACTGTTATGCCCTTTGGTCCTTAACATGGAGAGAAGGAAAGGTGATGTAATCATGATTAAGAGTCTAAAAGTCTTGGGGTAAAGAAGGAAGTTGCAATATAGAAGAATTCTATCCCTTCCTTTTGAAGGGGGAAAACTCTCAAGAACAGGAGTAAGTCCAGGAGCTCGTGGGATGGAATAGTGAGGACAGATACATCACGTTTACCTGTTCTACTAAGTTACTGTGCATAATACTGCAGTGGACATTTAGTTCTTTTCTTTGTAGCTTTTAAATTGTGTATGAGAGGAAATTTGGATATTTTCTTTTAAGAAGTAGACACTAAATGCCCTGTACAAACAAATTTCAGACAGGATTGGTTTGTTTTCCTTCATGGCTTGCTGAAAAATTCTGGTTTTGACCATAGCTGGTGACTACGTCACCTCACTTTTTAATTCCTTTTTTAAATTTTGGTTTGTGAAGATTTGTTACCTTAATTGTATTATGTCACTGCTCTGGGGTTCTTTATTATTTTTTTTATCCCAGTTAAATATTTGAGTAATAATTAATAGTATCTTCTCAATATTGTTAAGGAGAAATGTTGCATTGAAAATAGGGAGAGTTCATTTGAATAGCTGACATCTGTTTGGAAATTCTGTGGCTAGCAAGTAACAATTACAATTAGCCGTTTTACCTGACAAAAATTGCTATGTAATATGTCATGGAAAACTTCACATAGAAACGGAATCGTTCCAAATGAAAAGTCATACTAGAAGCTTTGAAGGACACTATGGTAAAATAATTTAAATGATACTTTTCCTTTTGCCCAAACCAAAGTTATTTCAAGTATAACTGCCCAAACGGTTTGGGTTTTTTGAGTTGTTATTTGGTTGGGGTTTTTTTGTTGTTTTGGTGGTTTTGTTTTTGCGGTTGTTTTTCATTTGGTCGGTTGGATTTGTGGGTTTTTGTTGTTGTTGTTGTTTTCAAAAATAAAGACCTAAGCTTGAGCTTCAGGAGATCCAAAAATTCTGGATTTTTTTGATGGATAGTCAGTGTTGTTTTGCCAGATCCGGTGTCTGTTTGGTTTGAGCGTGTTTTATATACCAATGCAAAGTTAGGACTGTTAGCGTTGGGATTTCATACTTTGTTTCAAAATTGTTTTGCTGTATCGTTCTCTCGTGGATGGTATTTCAGGGAAACGTAGGCCGCTTGTAATTATTAACTACTTAGATGTGAGCATGCTAGCCAAATCTGTGTGCATCAGTAAAAGGAGTTAGATGGGAATTCAAAAGTAGACAAAATGTACCTATCACAGGAGCTGAGGAAAAGGCTAAGATGATCAGATCACTAGAGTGATCACTACTGAATGCTCTGCTTCAGCAGAGGGATATTTTGTTCCTTGTGTTTACTTTGTATTTTTCTACAATCCTGTGATTGATGCCAGAGCTAAGAAAGAAACCACGTACCTTCTGGTTTGGGTCACTTTTGTTTTTCTTTCAATTGGAAAAGATTCTGTGAACATTACCTAATAACAATTCTGGTGTTTATTTGTTTTTTCGGTTTGCATTCCCATCTTCTAGCATAAAGACAATAATTTCTAGCTCTTTTGCAGTACTGAATTGTTATAATTCTATCATGCCAATAGTTATAAACAATTTAAGGTCATCTAGCTGACCTAAAACATGATGAATTTTAGTGTACAAGCTCAGGCTGTCAGGTTTTCTTTCATTTTGTGTACATTGTTTGCTATCATTTAAATTCCATTTGCTACATTCCTACAGAGTTATTGGTTATACTGTCCCAAAGATCAGGCATGCAAAGTTTTAATTCTTATACTTTGCTCTCAGTATTAATTTCATAGGATTATGGAATGGTTTAGGTTGGAAAGGACCTTAAAGATCATCTAGTTCCAACCCCCCTGCTGTGGGCAGGGACACCTCCTACTAGCCCATCCACATCTTCCCAAATTAAAAAGCTGTAAATATAAACCAAAATGGTAGGGGGTTACATTTTCATCTGATATTGATGTCAGTGAAACTATTGATTTATACTAGCTGACCATTTCTTAGTCAAAGACAGCGGCCTGTGATTTATCTGGGAATAAGCTTTCCATTTCAAGGAATACTTCATAAGATCTGCATTTCGTGCCTTGCAGTTAAAAATCGATCCAAATATGTTTACTAGCATTTTAGACACAGTAGCCCTCTGGCTCTGTTTATGCTTTCAGGGCACATTTATGAGTAATTTTTCTGTTTATAGTTTTATTTTTAATACAAATATTGAATTTTTTTTTCCTTCGGAAAAGAATACATAATCCGAGTGGTTTATCTGTGTAAAGTAGTAATTGCATTAAAGAAAGTATTCTTAATTTGAAAACTGTTGTGGTTTTAGAGTTAGGTCTGTTTTAACAAGACAAGTTTTTGATAGTATTTTGTAAGTAGATGGTGTGCTTTTGGCCACTTGTGTTGCTCAGTCTGTAATGCTTTCAGCCCTTTAGATGTAGTTGTTTTATCTAGAGTACAATTAATAACAAAGCAATATAAATGGGGACTAAATGCATAGGTATGGAATCCCAAAATACCAATTTTTTTTATTTATATCATGTTATGTTTTAAATTGAGCCTTCTTTCTTATATTGCCTGAGGTTTAAATTAAAAATAATAATAAAAAAAATTGATATTTAAGACTTCTCTGTTTGAATAGATTAGCAGTTTACCTGGGATACTCATAGAAACTTGGGGAGACACCGTCTAAGCACAGTTACTTTGAGTTGTTAGGAAATGCTTTAAAAACTGCCATAATCTGAAACTATGTGAAAGTTGTTGAGTTCTCCTGTTTACCGCTCTATTGTCGTGCTCTAAAAACCTGACTGATACTTCATTTCAAAAGTTATCGTCTGTTCCACTTTGCATGGTATGGCTGATATACACCTAACTGGTATGCTGCTAGAACAGTTCCTGTTCTTCTTGGCTATTCTGGGTGGTTTTGCAAAAAACTGCTGCATTGATAACAGGAAACTGGTTGCATAACACAGGATATTTTATGTGAACCTAAAAGAGCTAGTATATAAAAATCTAAATAACTTAACTGTTAAACCAATTGAAAATGTAATAAAGTCTTATTTAGAAACAAACATTCTTCTAAAAAATATGCTTTTTCTCATGTTATTCTGCAACTGGAGGAATATATGTATGTATCTTTTAGTTACCTTTAAGTTTTGGATGGGTTTAGGAGCTTTGAAATTTCCTTTCCTACATTCTGATGTTTAGCAACTGTGTATGAATGGACAAATTAACCATAGTGTAGAAATGAAAATGCTTATTAAATACTATTTTTCTCTTGCAGACTAATTTTAATGTGGCAGTTTTAAATGTTGGTGCCCCTGCAGCTGGAATGAATGCGGCAGTGAGGGCAGCCGTGAGAGTTGGCATAACTGAAGGCCATAAAATGTTTGCTGTCATTGATGGATTCGAAGGTTTTGCTAGAGGGAAGGTCAGTATTACAGATGTGCAGTACATAGTAGTAGGTACCCCATCCCACACCACTACCTTGGTTTATGTTCTGTTGTAAATGTTGTGGGAACTGATTCTATAAGTTCTTTTATTTCAAAATGATATATAAACCCCAATTGTAACTGTATTTTTCAACTATTCAAGTCTATAGATTAATTTATCTTCAATATTGCTAGGCACCTGCTCCAGAGCTAAAGAATTGGTTCAGATGTATCTATCATACCTTCACATTTTGGTTGATGTGTATCTTGCGGTAGGTTTTCTACAGAGTAATAGAATAATTTCTGTCCAATGAGTTGTTCCATCTGTTTTCCTTTGCTATGAGAAACTTTGCAGTGGTGTTTCTTGAGGGGACGAAGTTGGTTTTGTTTTTTATCCCCAAGTGATTTAGATTCTTCTGTTCCCCTGGTTTAAATGTTAAGCATCAGTTGGTACACTGAGGAAAAACTGGATTCAAGACTTGCAACTTCTACACTTAGCTGGAGCCATAGGTCCCAAAACTAACTTCAAAGACATTGTTCTAGATTTTTGTATTTCACATTCAATAGGAGAAGATACGAAAATAGGATCGTGATATGAAACAAGGAGTCAGGGTTCATCGTGGTCTGAAGGAAGAAAGAACAAATAGAGGGGGAAGGGATTGCTAAGAATTCAAGTGAAATGAAGTTAACTTCTTGGTACTGTTTTCTTTCTTTGCAAAGTTCATTTTTCATCCGCTCTCTGCCAAGTGGCTTTTTCAAACAGCTTTACATTAAGTAGTACCTGATGTTTGCTGCATGGTCAAGAGAAGTAATTGGATAATTACTTAACAGAATTTCCTTTTTTACTCTTATTTAAAGATAAAGGAAATCAGCTGGGGAGATGTTGGAGGCTGGACTGGACAGGGAGGATCAATTCTTGGTACAAAACGGTAATATCAATATTTTGCCAATTAATATGATGAATTCTAGTATTTTATATAACCAGTGTATGTTTCCATGCTCTTCTCATTCCTTAGAATGTTTTAAGTCCTCAATTACTTTTTTTTTAAAAAAAAAATTGTTACATTCCAAATTGAGTATCTTTATAGTAATGTACCAGCACTGAAGAGAGAATTAAAATGAGAGTCGGGACCTCAACTTCAAACTTTCTTGGTGTCCTTACGCTCAAAAGGACTGCAAACTGGTAGTTTCTTTACCGTTGGCATGATTCTTTACTGGTTGTCAGGAAGAATTATTTGTATGGATAAATAGGTACAATGAAAAATTACCTGCTCACTTTACTGTTTCGACTTAATAATTAGTTCTTATTGCTGTAGAGTCTGTGAATTATTTTTATTTTTCTTTTGATTTAATAATTTTTAGTACTCTTCCTGCAAAATATTTGGAGAAGATTGCTGACCAGATGCGCACTAACAACATTAACGCCCTTATGGTTATTGGTGGATTTGAGGTACACTGAAATGTCTAAATATGTCTAAGTAGAGTAGAAATCTTAACAAAAGGAATAGACTATTTTAATTTTTACTCAATCTTCATGTAAAGTTCATTTGGCTATAACTGTATTTGATAAACAACACCAACAGTGTTAATCATGGATTCTGTGGAAAGTTGACGTTCAAGACAGTGACGAGTAACTGCAAAACAGGATCCACCAAACGGATAAATGAAGTGAGATAGCATGATACTATTTTTGTAATTAAAAAAATAATGAATGACTTCAGTAGTGCAAGTTCATATCCATGCTGTATCAATACTTAGAAGATACTTCCAGAAGTTCTTGACCTTTAGTAGTAATTGTGGCCCCTTATTTAAGCTACACAGTGCACGTCAAAATCTGTAATTGATCTAGAGAAATATTTTCTTTTTTTTTCCATATTTCATGTTCATTTCATTTTACCAAAATAATGAATTTTTGAAATCTTATTTCAGGAAAGTACTTTTCCAGCTCTTCCCATAGAAGGACATGCTTATTGCTTCTTGTTAAGGAATGAATCATCCATTTTTTTGCAACCTGTTAGGCATAGCCCTAGTTCAGGATTATCAAGATTTTAAAGGAAGAGTAATAGTACCTGGAGATTGGGGAACTGATTTGCAGTATGTTTGTGTTGTGTAAAGCATTTTGTTACGTCTGAATTACATATTCCCTTGAAAATGAATGTTATATTTATTGTTTGTTTTCAAACATGTACCTGTTTTTAATGCTTTCTTTTGTGTATGTGTCTGTCTTAGATGTTAGTGGTTCCTTAGTACTTTGACTTACTTACGTGTGCTATGGTAGAAGTGGCTCCCCCTGTGGCCCTTTCCATTTTATCCCTCCAACTTTGCCCGTATTTTATTCATCCTGATTTTTCACACAATGCCTGTGCCCAACAGGCGTACCTTGGACTTCTGGAATTATCAGCTGCCCGAGAGAAATATGACGAATTCTGTGTTCCAATGGTTATGGTTCCTGCAACTGTATCCAACAATGTACCGGGTTCAGATTTCAGCATTGGTGCAGATACTGCTCTGAACACTATAACTGATGTAAGTCTGTTCTGGTGTGTGCGCTTACTAACAAAGCAGTTCTGGTTAAAACTGACTAAATTGGCTAGAACTGGATATTTTTATAGACCAGAACTTTGGAAATTAATCTGGAAAATGGTACAGTTACTTCACATAGCTACATTCACGATACTTTAGAAAGAAAGGGTTTAGGAGCCCAAATGCTTCCAGTAGGTTTCCTCTGAAACTACAATGACCTGTGAAGTTGTAAACTACAAAATCTATTGTGTATGGAAGAAAGAAACCTAAGGCTAAGACTTGGTGATCATTTGGTGCACTAGAGAGGAAAAAAAACCTCAATTATGTGGCGTTATGTAACATCTTTATCCCTCTAATAGAGAATGTAAGATCTGTATTTCTCTCATGAGAGGAATTACATCGATTCTACTAATAACAGGTTTAACAACAACAAAAAAGGAGACATACTATGAAGTATTTAAAAAAAACCCAAGTCGAGTAATAAAATATAAATTAAAAATTAATTGGTTAATACTAAACTCAGTTGGACAGAAAACACTGTCAAATACCATACAAATTAAAGTGTCAGGCACGCACATTCACAGTTCATCTGAATCACTTAAGAAGCATTAATGAATCACATCTCTTCTAAGAAGGGCAATTTTGTTTCTCTATATTCTGACATAATTTTGTCTGTGAAACAGTAGCAGTGATATTACCCTTCAACTATTTTTTTCTTTTCGTTGCAATCTGCAGACATATACATGTTGCAAATACACTTGAAGAGTGTCTATAGTTAATTTAAAACACCGCAAAGACCTGAAAAAATGTGTCATCAAAATTGTATTTACATTTTAACTTATAAAGAAGAAACAGAATTATGCAATAATTTAGTGAATTATAACGTATTACCAGATGACATTACAAGTTCCACTTTCTGAGTTTTGTCTACAGCCATAGTGGAGCCAGAATGTAGAAATTTTCACTGACTGTATATATTAAGCTACATTTTAAAAAGTGGAAAGTAATGAGTATAGTGCTCATGTAAAGCAGGAAAAGAATTTCAAGTTGCTCCTGAAAATTAAGTGTCAGTTATTCTATGACTTAGATATATTTGAAGATTTTAATCATGATATTATTTTCAGAGCTTTGAAGGGTTCCTCAAATAGTATGAGCTTCAAAAGCACTGGCATAATTTTCACCTGTTTTGTTTTTGATTTGCTTTGTTTTTTACCGTGCCAACATAAATATTTTTATCTACAGTAAAAAAAAAAAACAACCCTTCAGTTCAGGAAATTTCAGTTTCCCTAATAATTACCTTGAACAAGAAAACCTATATTGAACATTTCTTTGTGGACAGGTTATAAATGTTTATGTTGTTTCCAGTTCTGGTAAATAAAAGTATCTTTCCAAAACAATTGATCACAAATTAAGGTGAGTAAAATCATTATGCATAACACCTACTTTTCTTCTTTTCTTTTCTTCATAAGCTTTGTTTGCCTAACTGACTTCCTTTTATAGGTTATTTTATGTAGGGCAGATATATCGTAGTCAGTCAGTCTCTCTCTCCTCGTTGTCGTGTTGCTTTATATTTAGGTTTCTAGGTACCATTTGCCTTCATTAGTTAGTAAAATGTCAAGATCTCCATAATTTCAATGCAGTAGTTGAAAATGTCTCAAAATGATAATTTTTACTAACGGTTTCTATCTTGTTTTTACATTTTATTTTGTTTAGATTTTTCTCTGAAATAAATATGAAATGTAATGGCTTTGCAAGATTTAGATTCAATCCAATGGAAAATTTTTATTTTTTTTTATGCAGACTTTTGTGTTGAGGAAACGTTTTTTGCTTGATATCTTTTCTGTTTTCTGCTCTGTTTGAACATGATTCCCTAAAACTGATAGTGAAAAATGCATCCTTTCATTCCTATGTCCCATGTTCAGATTAGGTCCAATAATGATGCTTCTACCTATTAAATGTGACTCAATACAAGTCATAGCATTGACTGCTAAATGAAAGCAGCAGATGGACATGATTGTCCAATATAGCTATAGTATTTTTATTCCTATCGCCACTATTAGCTCAATAAATGCATCGTAGTTTTCAGTTCTGTCAGCTTAGTACCTCTTATGTACCAAAATGTCATCACACTTAGGGGATTTTTTGTGGTGCTGTTCTTACTTCTATATTCTTGGCGACTTTTCGTAAGGTAAGTACATTTCTGCTGGGTAATGAGGCCTTGTTAGTGTTTGGCATTACTGGACACTTGTCAGCGTTAGATTGTGGGAGACTTGTCAAGGCATGTAAATGGTCCTTTGAGGCATTTGAAGATAAAATGTGTTAAGATGCTGCATTAAAAAAAGTAAAACTAAAAAGCAAACCGGCAGATACGTAACTTCTGAATGAGAGGTTAGGCAGGAGTGTGCTTTTCCCTGTGTCGTAGTGGATGATACATTTCTCAATAATTAGAATTTAGGTTCTATAACAGACGATGTGACCCTCTTGAAATGTTCCATTTTTTTCTCTTATTGTTTTAAAATACAGACTTGTATTCAGTTGAATAGTAGAATGTGTTTTGTCTTATGAGTAATATTTTAAATTTATGATATACTGTATTTTTCACTTCAGTTTTCAGAACATTAGTGAGAGCAATTGTCAATGAAAACTTCAATATAAAATACTAAGGGAAAGCTGGATGTTCTGTACCTGACAAGGGGATACTTAAGGCTTGTGTATCTAGATATACAAAACAAATTGTTTAAGACTGCAGGGTAAGAAAATAAACTCTTCTGTGAAAAGAAGCATCGGTAAAATAACTACCGTAATAAAAATACCTATGTTTTCAACTTCATGTTGCTAATCCAGTGAATTGAACAGAATATTATTTCAGGTAGCAGACCACTGGAATGTGATGACGAACAAGTGTTAGGTTTTCTCCTACATAGCCATGAAGTGCAGAAATTTCTTAAAATGAAAGTCGGATTACTTAATATTGATCAAAAAGAGACGTTAGCAATGCATTGTGCAGGTGGAACTAAAAAGCAGAAACCTACTCTGTAATTAAGCAGAATGAATAAAAAGTCTTTCAGCTACACTCTCTTTGGAAAGAGAGTGGACAAGATGAAACTTTGAAAACTGATGGGCTAGAGGAAACTGATGGAAATAGGAATAAACCAGAACACAAGGTATGGAAGACTATTCATTTGATGTAGGAGATGTAGAAGTAAATGACGAAATGAAAACAAAAAGATAGCAGCTAGAGATGGAGAAAAATAGAACCTGAAAAAGGAAGAGGCTGAAACTTGCTAATGTATTTCTTTGACAATTTGCCTTTGCATTTCATCAAAGGGAAGGGGGTAAATGTTGATCGATGGGTTTTGTGAGAAACAGCCACTGGAGAGTGACGAAAGCTGCGGTCAGATGGCCTTGATGCAATCCCATCCATTTCCCTGGAAAAACACAGGCTCCTGTACCCTCCCAGTGCTGGTGCTAGCATATGTGGCTCTAAATTAATCTGAACTAGGAAGCTGAAAATTAGCCTGGCCGAGCTAGCTAGCCTGTTAAACTTTCCTCCACTTCAGTCCGAGCAACAGCTGGACGTGGAGGTAGGGCAGTAAATCCATCCCTTTCAATGACCGTTTGCATTTAGATCAGCATAAAGTCAACAAACCACAGTCTTTATTTGCCTGTGTGTATTTTTATAAAGCATCCTTGGTTATTATAATGCTCTTTTAATAGCATGAAGACAATAAAAGGATGTGAAATGATTAAACCGTTTTATTGACATAGTACAGTGTCCCTCTCTGAACTTTTGGCAGTACTTATTTAAAAAGAACAGTTGTAAAGCAATTATTAAAGTCACCGATCACCAATGACTTGTTTACTCTTTATAATTATTAAGTGACTCTTTATTGAAAACATTTTCATATTTTACTGCAGTGATGTGAAGTTGCATAGAATCGTCTAATGCTCATGCTTGGTGAAGGTACAGTCTTTGGATATGTTTGCTCAAATCACTTGCATCAAATAAAATGGAAATATTTAATGCAAGTAAAACATATCTTAGCTATATCTTAACATATTATAAATGCAGACTAACCAATTGTGTTAGTTATTGCTTTAAAGCTCCCTTCAACTCGTTTTTCCAGAAGTCTTAATAGAGAATTTTCTAAAGAAACTCATTTTTTCGCAGATTGTCAGGAAGCCATGTAGTGCCTGGGTCCCAAACCACCGTGACTCAGTGTATGTCTTTATTTGTAGAAACAGAAATCCAGAGCAGCCGGACTGAGCTGAGTTGGGCTGGGCAACTACTGACATTTTCTTAGTGAAGTCCTGTCCACTCAAAAAAAACCCCACAATTTCCATTTGTTGTTCTTCTGGCTATACTGCTTCTCAGAGTTACAGGTCTGGAAGTGCAGTCTTTTAGGCTCTGTTTCAGACTTCCACTGGGAATGGATCCCAGCACTGAGAGTAATTGAACATTGCACATATATATGAAATACATGAGCAGATTTAGACTTCAGAAATTCAGTTTGCGTTTATGCACCCACCACCTTGTGTCCTGTCCTCTTGCTGAACAGGATCTGCTGTTTCGAGGACAAAAACCTAGAGAGCAGAACTCTCACAGGTGAACTTTTTTCCCATCATTTTCACCTAAGTTACTGCTTAAATCCATCATTATGTAGATACTTGATAATGATAGATACTGATAATTTTGATCTGCAGCAGTTTGCTGTCCTGAACTGATTTGAGAAATTGAAAAGACGCGGTTTCTGTGGACATCAGTTCTTTCTGGGAGAAAGAGATTAAGGAAAATGCAATGAACTATGTAATCAGGCTTTCTTAGGGAGAGTCATTACATAAGTGGTTTAAAAAAACCGCTGCACGTCTTAAGAGATGCTGATTAGTTTAGAAAGAATTGAAATAGTGTAACTAGAAAATTTGTTTACTGACTTAACCAGCTGCAAAGTCTTAACCTTTATTTTGACGTCTCTTAGGAATACCTAATCCTTTCCACACAGTGATTTATTTTGTAGTGTTTGGAATCTTTCCAAGGATCTACAGCTGCACTTCAAAGAGTCCTTGAGCTATACGTGCAAATTCTATTAACTCATCCATGTGCACGCGTTCCTGGATTTTTCTAGGCCTACGTCCAGTCTGTGTGCATAGAGGCAGATGTGTGATGTTGATAGAATCTTGGGAGGCATAAGCAAAACCTTTTTTTCTTTTTTTCCTGGTGGCAATGGATGTGTGTCTTGACTTTATAGGATAACATAGTTTTTTTAAAAAAGCCTCTTTCTTTAAGCATTCCTTCAAGTTGTAGGAGTTTTACTAGTTAACTTTCTAAACTGCTTAACATGTATCAAACTTTGTTCTTTAAGTGGTTCCTTGCAGAGCGATTTCCAGTCTCCCTTTATGCTGTCTTTCTGCACAACTGCTTCGGACCTCTATGCTGTGCACACTTCACATGCACTCTGTATTAACTTGCACTAATCTGTATTTCTTCAAAGAGCATTGTGCCAATGCAACCCCAGTGCACTGTTGCGGTATGCACAGGTTATCCCCTCCAAAATAACCTCACCAATTGTATTTACTTGGGCCAACGGACAGCCAAATTTACCATCACATGGAAGGAGTCATTAGCAGAGCAATCCAAAGAGGAGGAATGCGTCACTCATATTTGTACCACTGCTTCAGGCCTATGAAAGTTGTCTGCAGCTACACGAGGCGCGGTCCCGCTTTGAGGAGTTTTGTGTCCCTATCTGTGTGTTGCCTGCTACTATTAGCAACAATGTGCCAGGCACAGACTTTAGCATTGGTGCTGACACTGCCTTGAATGCTATTGTGGAGGTAAGACTGCGTATCTTTTAAAAGTTAAGACAATAAAATGTGTAAGACGAGGATACCTAAAGACCTCAAAATGTCTAGATTTCGAAAATAATTGTTACCGTATTTGTGTTTTATTATTTATAGTTAAGTTTTCCAAGACTGATTAAAGATTAACTTTATAGCAATAAATTATGTTGTATGTTTAACTTTTAGGAACTCTGTTTTGTTATCCAGGACTGCTGCATTAGTGCTTAGGGCATGTGCTCTTACTGGGAATAAAATATTTTGCTTGCTTTGGTTTTTTATTATTTTTTTTTTATCATTTGTAACTCCTGAACTTTACTTAGGGGAAAGACAAAAGCACATGTTTTATAAATAAATGCCATATATGCTGCATGGGCTAATGACTGAGCTCAGAGCAGTAGAGCATTTTAAGGACATGGTTAACACTACTCGCATGAATAACCCCATAGGCTGTGGGCTTAGCATATAATAAGTGCATGGAAACGCACAGATAGTATAGTTAATACAAACTGAACAGTGTGAGGCTAGAACTTGCTATGAAAGAGTATTCCACTTCAGTCAGAACAAGCTAAGTTTTCTAGTAGCTTTTTCTCTTGGGTGCAACCACTACATGAGCTCTAAGTCCTCTACTATCCTGTTGATTCTACTGAGCCATGGCAAAGGGAACCGAGATGAGGTCTAATGCAAGTACGTGAGTAAACCTCTGAACAGCTCGGTGGTTTATCAAAGCCCTCATTATCAATCCATATAACTAATGAGGATGTAAGTGGCCCAGAAAGTCAGAATAGCCATTCAAGGGTTTGAGAACTGCTGGTTTGTTTACCTGCTCTGATACAGTGTTATTTGTATAGAGTGAAAAAGCTCCAGTAGGTAACTGAGAAGAGCTGTGTGGGAATACTGTATGGCCTGCTCTCTGGGAAATGCAGTACAGCATCCCTGGGGTGAAGATGACCTAAGATGTAGTCGAGGTGAATTGTAGCGTTGGGTTCATAGGCAGGACATGGGTACTTTCACCATTCCATGAGCTGCTTCTTCCTTATCTTCTTCTATAAATGTCAGGCTAAGTCTGCTAGTTATGGCTGAGAGCACTTCTGAAAGTGATGTGCCTGTAAAAGGGAAAATGTGAGAAAGCAACGGGGGAAAAAAAATGATTGCATATATTGCTGCTTCCTTTTGTTTCACTGTTTTTATTATTAATTTGTACAGCTTTCAGTAATGCTCTCAGTAAAAAAGTATTTTAAAAAAAGTTGTATCTATTGAATTCCATTATGGTTAGAATGATTAGTTTATGCTAAGAATAGAGTACTGTTGATTTGGTGAAGTTTCAAATACCAACTTTTTCTGTTCCTTTGAAGGATCAACTAGCAATGGAATTCCAAAGAGTACTCCGAAAAGAGTTACCTTGCCTCCGTGTTTAAAACTTCTGAAACCTGCATCAGGCATTTAAGCTTTGGTCTTTGCAGCCTATGGAGTAGTACATAAAGTAGTGAGTCTGTAAAATCCATCTGTGGCAGTTTTGTATTTGGTCACAGTCATTCTGAGAGAACAAAAATAGTAGAATTTTTCTAGTATGTCTCTTGCATAGTCAAGGATAGAAATACTTCTAAATAAATCTAAAGTAGGTAATCCCAAAACCAACTAATGATTTAAATCCTTGCTTACAATTTAGAACTTCTCAAAAGACAAAAAATTTGATTCCACTACCAGCAGCTGGAGTGCTTTTTTAGAAAGCTTAGAATTTACAAGTGGTTTAGATCTCTCAAAATGAAGGAAATCTTCACATGTATATTTATTTCTTAAATGCCTATAACCGAAATGTTTTTATTTTGTTTATTTTTTTAAACAACATAAGCTAAACACGTAGTTCCAGACACCTTTTCTAAACTGAGTTAAAATTGGTTCGGTGCTGCACTTGCCACTTTAAAAGTAATGAGGATTTCTGTAACTTCATTACTATTTACTATATACCAGAAGCCAGTATTCTACAAAAATTCTAATGAAACCACATCTGAAAAGGAAAAGTAAAGTGCTCGAGGTCATTGTAAGATCCAAGACAGGTAAAAGAAAGTGTCAGTTTGAAAAGCCAATTGAAATTCAATGTAGGCTGATGGAGTTTGTTAAGGAGATACTTTCTGCGTAGGAAATCCATATTCTGAATAAATTCATGTGAATTCTGTACTCGTGTGTGTATATATGTGCGTGTTTATGTAGACACATCTCATGCACATATGCAAATATGTAAATAAAATATGTATAAATGAAATCTATGTGTATCTTTTGGTAGCTGGACCTAAATAAATGCATACTCTGGTTTTAGTCCTGCAGTGTGTTAAATCATACGATGTTAGAAGTTCTAGGTTTTTATTAAGTTTTCTCCCATAACAATTCATTATTTGTGCTGTGGTCTGTTACATATATTTTTAAGACTGTATTGCTCACGATCTTAATTTCAGTTTGAAATACTATTTTTCGTTAGCTGAGTGAAGGTTCTGATGTAGTACCTGTGAAACAGAAATACCACAAATCTTGCAGCCTCTGCAGGTACTCATTCAGAAAATCAGTAAGACATGGGGATTTTTTTAACATTACTATAATTCAGGTTTCAAAACGATGAACTCTCCAGGTACTTCTGTTTCTCACTTTTACTAAACAGAACTGATGGAGGGAACAATGCGTAAGTTTCACAAAATTCTTGTCACCAAGTGTGGCATAACCTATTTATTTATTTTTAAGACAAAGAAGGAAATAGTATCTTTTTATTTCTCTTCTGTGCTTTCTGAAAGGAAGATACATTATCTGATGACTTTAAAATTACTTTGAATGGTAGAAGAACTCATTCCAGGAAGTGAGTTTGTCGAATAGCTTTTTGAGTATTACTAAAACCCGCAGATATATAGCAACCTAGTTCCTAGGATTCTACATTTTCTTCAGGTTCTGTGTTTTCCTACATTTCTTAGGTCCTAACACACTGGAGATTTTCTCTAAGTCTCTTAGGCAACTCTGAGAAATACTGGTGTTAATTGGTGGCATGTAAGCAACAGATCTCGTTGTACAGAACATTCTTTATGCTGGTCAGAGTAAGATGCAAGTGGAGATAGCGGTCTTTTTATATTACATATATAAATATTAGTTAAATAGACAAACAAAAAAAAAACAAAAAACCCCACAACATTAAAAAATGCTCCAGCGGTGCTTGAAAGGATTATATTTATGTGGTATCATTATTGGAAAGTAAATAGGGAATACGTGCTCAGGACTTAAGTTTCAGACATTGTAGCTGTTAAGTATGGTTGGTGATGCAGTGGATTTTAAAATCAATATTAAGAAGAAATAAACTCTTTGCTAATGGATAGAGTTAAAGGAAAGAATAGGAACTTATACTCGAACTGATTAAAAAGCTCCATGACATTTCTTTGTATTTTTTTGTTAGAAAATTGCCACAACTTTTAATTCTATGCACATAACAAAATTACTTCTTGGTTCAGTATTTGCAGGAAGCAACTAAATAAGAGTTGATAGTAGCAAAACATTCTATTTGCTGTGGTGTTCAGTGTACGATTTATAAGAATTGCTTTATTTGGTAATAATTATAGTTAAATAGGTTACACTATTCTGGAATTTTTAAACATGTATTTTTTATAAATTCTTTATATTCTTTTTACTTTTACCAGTAAGTGACGCTAAGTTGCATGACGTATAAAAATACAAAAATTCAGACTTTTTTATTTAAACTTACGATAAATATCTTGTCTTTGACTTAGACGTGCGATCGCATCAAACAGTCAGCCAGTGGTACCAAGCGTCGCGTGTTCATCATCGAGACCATGGGTGGTTATTGTGGTTATCTGGCTAATATGGGGGCCCTTGCGGCAGGAGCCGATGCTGCTTATATCTTTGAAGAACAGTTTGATATTCGAGAGCTCCAGGTATACAGCATTAGAAATGTTTTCCTTATTTTTAAGTAGATCCTAAAATTGTACATATATAGCGTGACGTGTATGTTTGAAGTATATGACTCACGTTAACAATGAAAAAAATCCCGTTTCGATTGTATCGAAAAGCTGCAGTTGTCAGTGTCAATTTGGTATCATGCCAGTCCTTATGCCTTATTACATAAAGGAGCATATAGACAGTTATTCTTGGCATCAGGTTGAGTTAATTGACAAAATTATTGTATTAGCCCTTAAACACTATTAGACAAATTGTTTAATTTTTATTCTTCTGATTGCAATTAAAATTACACGTAAATGAGCAGAGCTGGGCAATGTTAAAAGAAGAAAAAAAAATAATACTTTTTCCATTATGATATTGCCACAGCTCATTTTGTTAGAAGGCTGTTCAGGTCAGGAACTGAACAGTGTGCAAGGCGCAAGAAACACTGGCTTTGACAGCGGAACTGCTCAGGGTATATTTGGAGGTGTTACTCAAATAAAGATCTCGGGCTTTAAGGATTACAGATTAGGGTGTAAACTGATACGGAACTTGTCTACCAGGAGGATTTTACACTTCTGAGGTAGTTTGTGATAGCTGCAGACATGGACAAATACAAAGTTGAAAAGTGAGAAATTTCCTGAAAAGAAAAGAGATGTGAAATGAATCCTAATTCTTCCCCGCTCATTTCTCAATGGTGATGTACAGTTCATCACTGCCTCCGTAACAGGACTGTTGCAAGGACTGGGAGTAGGGCAAGCTACGGTCTTTTGTGGAAATGTCTGTATTTTTATGTATATTGAGGTTATCCAACTGTAGCAGTGTAGCATACAAAAAAACCCCACCTTTATGTTGCTATTAAAATCAGTTACTGGTAACGAAGAGGAAGAAGTTAGTTTTAACCCAAGATGAATAGCCATATACAGCATTATCATCCTGGATCTCCAAAAACCTGGTGATGATTTGCATTTGCACATAATACTTGATGTGGAATACTTTACAGAAGCTCTCGGGATAGGTAGGCTCCTTTAAATGTTCTGTATGGCTCATTAAAAATACCTCTGTTGTTTCTAGGCTAATGTGGAACACCTGACTGAAAAAATGAAAACCAGTATCCAGCGTGGTCTAGTGCTGAGGTAAGCACAAGTAGTTTTACTAGCTGGCATCAGGGATGCTGAGCCCTTCCAGCCAGGTTGGCTCTCTGGCCACTTGCAAAGACACTCCAAGTCTATATACCTTGATTATGCCTTTAGCATGACATTTTTAGTAAAGCTGTTGCTCCAGGAGGCAATTCTGGAAGCTGTCTGGAAACTCAAGTCCTAAACTGTTTTCTATGTAAATATATTTTCTCTGTAATCTAATATTTCGTCCTACTTTCAGCCTATTTCCTCATCAGCTTTGTCTTTTATTTTAGAGTCTTTCTTACTAAAGGTGATTTAAAACTAGCATACATGTCTGCACATACAGTATAGCCTTTATTATAAAAATGCTACTAAGATTTTAGGAGATAACACAGAATATAGTGTCTTTCAAAAATCAAAACATTTAAAATATGCTGATGAGCGTGTTTTAAAGTTATACATTCTTAGGCAGGCAGCCTGCATCAGGTTGTAGTTTCTTTCTTGAGCATTTATTTTCAGCCTGCTAAATAGCAACAGGCTGAAAAATGAATACCACACTAAGTTGTATGAGGATACCATTATATTTGTTGAGATTCTACTAGTCATAACACTAGGGTGGAAAAATACCCTGTGTTTACAGTGTTGCTAAGGAAGAGCCTAAGGTGCTATTTGTTATCCATGCTTCTATAAGGGGCAAAATGATGACATTGTATGTCAATGACTTTGTTATAATGCAGTTTTTCCTCTGCATAATGAACTCGTCGGACCTAAAATAATCTTTTTCATTGCCTTATTCAACCATGGATTTCAAGTGACCTGCCAGCGATGTCAGCGTAGTAAAAGAAACGCAGGCTTCAAAATCATGAGCGTGTTACATGGAAGGGAGCGTATGGGATTAGATGAAAATATCCAAGCCATGATCGCTGGTGTCAAGAAAATGGGAAATCGTTTGTCGTTCAGTAGCTGTAAAGACATCCATTACTTAATAGTAAATTTACTAACTGTATCTGGCCTCACTTGTCGCAGAAATGAGAACTGCAATGAGAACTACACCACTGACTTCATTTATCAGCTGTATTCTGAAGAAGGAAAAGGAGTATTTGACTGTCGAAAAAATGTACTGGGTCACATGCAGCAGGTAAAAATGACCTTCAAATTACAGACCACCTTAACCTTGTATGAACAAAGTGCGTGTACTCTTCAAGCATTACAAGCGAGTCTGACTCAGGATTAAGGAAAAAAAGGTGTATGAATTTTCATTTGCAGGTAACACAGAAGTTTTTGTTAGCGTTGTATTTTATTACAATTTCTTCTTAAAAATCCAAGAAAGAAGTGCATGAGTTGCTTTATGATTTTCATTTTTATTCCCCTCCTGTCTATATTAATAAACAATTCTATTTTTTTAATAGATAAGATAGCTATCATACTATTACTTTAATACATCCTTAGAACACAGTTGTCTGCCCATCCATAATGTATCTATCTGGCTTCTGAACCCTGGAAGAGATGATATTTCATTAAGAAAATACATGCAGACGGATTTTTCTTGTAGAAGAGACAGTAGTGAGCTACTCCCTGTGGTCTTTGTACCCTGTACCTCTTTATTTCGCTATTCTGCTCATTAGTGGGGAAACAGTAAGTTTCTAATTTGGCTGCACTAATCACCAGGATGGAGGTAGTGTAAGAAGTACATGTAGAACCAAATTTCTCTAGTGCTAGTAGTGAAACAACTGTCTCCTTCTAAGTCATTTATTTCAAGTTGTATGGATCTCCCTCTTAGTCATATATTTTTAGATTATTGAACACTGAGGTTGGTGCTTTTTGCATAAAATTTAGCAGAGTTTATTTTGAAGGTCAAACCCAGCATTAGTCAGTCTGGAACTACTTCACGTACGATTTCAGTTCCACCTGCTGCACTGAAAATGGACAGAAAAGTCAGACTTGAAATAACCAGATTTAAAAGATTTAAATTGGTTTAAAAACAAACCAATCCAACACTTGTATTCCCAGAAATATATAAAAGCTGCTGCAATACTCGGCATGAAAGCAGCCCACAAAAACCAACAGAGCAAAACAAAAAACCCAACCCAAAGGATGACTGCTAGTCTAGGAAGTCTTAAGGCAGTTTTTTCATCCTAGTGTTACATACACAGCTTTGTGACTTCCCTTGTTTCTAGCTGCCCTAGAGAGTTACGCTTCCCAAGCTTCTGAGATTAGTCAGCATTTTGCTTTCTTAGGCTGCTTCTGCCAGCCCTCCTTTCCTTAACCTTCCTGGTTTCTGTGATGCCGAAAGCAGGTGGCCCCGTAGCAGTGTGCTAAGTGGGCACTGCCGGCACGTGGAGGGAAGGGGGAAAGAGAAGAAAGGGAGAGCGCCCTCCGTTTATCTAAGCGAACAGCAGTACTGAGTCAGTCAGAGTTCTCCAGGCGCTTAACGCAAACGTTAAATGTTTTAGCTTGATTTGTGTGGTGGGATTGTTGGTTTATTTGTGTTCCTAAGTGGGGGAAATGGAAATAAGAGGTAGAGCAGGCCATTAACGGAGATGACTGATAGAATAAGACACAAATACTGGTGCAATAACTACACTAACCCACACTTTAATTTTCACACAGGGTGGTGCACCTTCGCCATTTGATAGAAACTTTGGGACAAAAATTTCTGCAAAAGCTATGCAGTGGATCTCCAAAAAACTGAAAGAAACTTACCGAAAAGGTGCAGAAACGCTTAGTGCTCTTGTTACTCTCTTGGATTAGCCCTCAAACAGTACCTAAGACTACTCTACTACAGAACCATGTGAACGTATCTTAGTTTGCTAGTCAACGAACTTCTTTCCCTCTTTATTATGTTTTTATTATTCAATAGTGCCTTGCTGTTCTTCCTGCTGTAAGAAGATTTCCCCTTAAGTGAGGCCAGTAATTCAGATAGCTGTTTGCCTCTCTTTAAACAAATGCTCGTGTGATTGCAGTTTTTCATGAATGAAGGAATTGATGGTTATATAGTTACATCTGTTCTTCCTTTTTGTTTCATGGTGGCTACATGGGAGACAGAAGAAGGTAATACGTCTTCTTTGGGAATTTTTGTAAAGCATTATTTACTAAAATCTAGCTTAAAATTGGATGTTAAAAATCAGTCTTACTGTTCTTTAATTACACTGTGTTTTCATTGCTAATCACCAAAGCTAAAATAAAAAAGTAAAGATCTCCTAACCCTATTAAGTACTAATTGATGTTTTATCGTTACATTAAATATTCAGTAACTGAAATGAAGCTACTGTGAGCTTCCTATTGAGTTTGAATTACAGCAAAATGGTATTTGCCCTTACGAGCGTGAGTAAGAAAGGGCCTGAATTATTTCATTCTTTTTAGGAAAAGTATTTGCCAATACCGATGACTCAGTTTGCTTGCTGGGAATGCGCAGACGCAACCTTGTTTTCCAACCCGTGGCTGAGCTTAAGACCGAAACAGACTTTGTGTACGTATACGCTGCTTACATTTTAAACATCTCCCCAGAGGCTGCCTTTCACCATGTCAAATGAACAACCTCTCCACGGTGCTGTCACACAGCACTGCCAACTCTTTTACTCCACTTTTGTCCTTGGCCTACATTCAGCCAGCGCTTCACTTGGATTGCTCACTTGTCTTTTCTAACTCCCTCCCTGCTTTCTCCTCATCCCCCTTACACTTCAAAGTCTCTTCTTAGGAATTCTTGGACTCCACTGTGCTCTTAAGTAATGTTCTTGCAGTTCTTTGCTCTAATGCCTAGAATTACTTCTGACACGGTTTAGTGGGGAAGCAGTTTTGTGCCAAATTTGTATTATGCTTACCTCTAAGAAACACCTTCCAGTAAAACTGATGAATTCCTTCGGTATTCTGTCCTTATTTCTCCCCATTTTGGGTCAGCGTTTACATCCCACCATAAAAATCAGTATCTGATCTTATTTATAAGGCAGACTGGTATGGTTTGAATTGTCAAACGTGTTTGTCTTTGCAGCTGAGTAATCCCCTCACCTTTTTTTTCCCCTACCACACCTCTTACACAGGCACAGGATTCCTAAGGAGCAATGGTGGCTGAAGCTGCGACCGCTGATGAAAATCCTGGCCAAGTACAAGACTAGTTACGACGTCTCAGATTCAGGCCAGCTGGAGCACGTCGCTATGCACAGCCCAAAGGAAGCAGAAACCGGAGCCATCTAAAGACATCGCTCTTAGATTATTGTACTAGATGCACATTGTGAGTAACAATGCTTTAGAATCATTACAGCTTTGTTTTGTAACATTTAAATTATTGTACCAGCACTTTATGTGAAACAAGACATTCAAGTGTCACAGATTTTGTCCTGTATTTGTGTCACGTTTGAACCAACCCTAGCATCTAATGGATAAGCACCATTTACCGATACTACCCTTTAACAGTAAGTGCAACACTGTTCTATGCACTCTGTAAGTTACTCATCTACTGCACTTTGTTCCAGAGTACTTACTTACACCCAAAAAAATCAGTGTAGATGGCTAGAGCTTTGTGTTGAGTTACAGGATGTGCTTAATGTATCTGAAGTAAAATAAAATACTGTTGCAAACATCATGAGTGACTTGTCTAGAAACTGTCTTCACCTGCTGTTAAACGGCTTGGGGGAATGAAGCTTCAGGAAGGATTCTCTCTACACTCCAGTGAAGGAAAAAAGCAACTGCCCTTTTCCTTTCCTAACCCCTCAGGGGGCAGGGCAGGGCAAGCTGGAGTGTGGTGCTTCTTCAGGATTAGGCTTAGAACTCAGAACCCTTTCTTCTGGTACAGGGAGGATAAAACTACTTCNGGTGGGAGGGAGAAAGAAAATGGCGGTGGGGGGGGGGGGGGGGGGGGGGGAAAGCTTTAACAACTTGAGATACAGAAGGCTGTAGACTAGTCCTTGATTCATGTTTTCTTTCAACTTCAACACTGTGTTTGGGGGTTTTTTTAAATAATAATGAAAATGAGTAAAATTGATATTTGAAATTAGGCAAACAGCCAGAAATATTTCCTCATACCAACTTACCTGTTAACTGGACCTTGACAAAAAGTGACATACTAGAGACCATGCGATATCAAAATGTGACCGAAAGCGGCCCAAATTGTCAAGATAAGTTGACCTGTACATTGAGTCCTTCGTGATGTGCCCACTACACTGCGATTCACCACAAACGTGCCTTGATGGGAGGTGGAAGGGGCTATCGCAAAGCTCCTCTACCTGCAGGTGGCTTAGGCAGAGGAATCTGGAATTACCACACCAAAGAATGAAACCTGTCAGTATGAGACATACATAGTTCTTTCTTTATATATCCAACAGCAGACATGATTTCAAACAAACACCATTTAAAACTCTATAGAGTTTGACATATACAAAAATATTTAATTTATATAGTATTCTTATGCGGTAGGAGTGAGTCTTCAGTAAAATATTAAGGTCTGTCTTTGCCATACAGAACATAATTCTTACTATCAAATACTGGAGGGTTAGAAAATTTTTCACACGTGTATTTCAAGGACTGCTTTGGACTGGTTTGTTGGACACTGTTAAAAGCAGCAATTTACGTTGGACCATGGCACTGTTAAACATTACCAAAAAAAATCCTAATTATATAGTCATACAGATTGATTTGTTTTGTTTTCGTTTGGACGTTCAGCAGCAATTCATCGTTTGACCCATGAGGGATCTTTGGTGATCTCTGCGTTTTCTGGGCCAAGTACAGCTTGACCACGAGTGCTCTTCCCAACGGCAAGGTACCTGCAAGAAAAAAAAAGAAACAAATGAGAAGCTGCTGCATTCAATTATCTGTAACTCTGCTGTACAAGCTCAAAATATTCCCATCTCAGGGAAAAAGCTGCTTGTTTGTGTTCACAGCAGCTTTTGGCTTTACAATGCAACAGTGTCCTAAGGCAGGGCCCTATCCAGCCCATCTCCTTAACCTTCTCTTCTTCAGCAGTGGAATTCTTAAGCCTCCAGCAGAATTCAGAAGTCTAAAGAAGCACAAAATGTTACGAGTCTAGAAGAACCAGTTCCTGTAGCCAGAAGCTGGATGTCTGAATGTACCCTTCAGAAGTAAAACAATCTCCCACAAATTCATGCTGTAGGAGGAAGTGACATCTGCTCCAGTGCAATGAGCAGGGCATAATTAACATCTCTTTCTAGGTTACAAAAGCGAACAGTGAAAGTGATACGAAAGTCCAAGGGAAGAAATCCAAGCACTATATTGTGACAATATGCACGAGCTTTTGGTTTTGTTTGTTGGTTTGTTTTTTTTTCAAATCGGGTTTATATTCTATTTTTCAAGGAAACATTTCCCTAAACAGAGCACAGACTTACCTGTTTGATACATCAACCAGGTTAGCATCGTTGACAGCAAAGAGTTGTTCTCTGTGTGACTGCTTCATTTCATCTGAGATCCCATATAAGAAATGATCCATTCCTAGGAAAAAAGACAGACACAAACACACACAAAACCACTGGGATCTCTGTTGACAACTAAGTGCATGAACAAGTGCAAACTAAGGCAAGTGTGTGTGCTGGAAGGGTGCTGCAATCGTGCTGAGACGGTAAATGTAAATCAAGTAGCAAAGCTTAGAACTGAGTAAATTAATGTTTTGAGGCAGTAAGAGTTTCCTATGTGGGAAAAAAGATTCTTCATGTCCTATCCTGGCAAGCGATTTAGTTTGTCAAAACTCTAAATGTAAAGGTGGTCCAGAAAACAACCCTGATACATTCTAATGAGTCTCAGGAGGTTCTAACGACATTTTAGCCAAACTGCGTTTCACGCAGCTGCGATTTTTATTGTGGTTTATAACAATGAACTCTTAACATATGGCATTAGTGGTAACACAGGTGCAGCGCCAAAGTTTGATCACCTTTTTGTACTACACAAGTAAATCTGTGAATCGGGGACAAGCGGCTCAGGAGGCCACCTGTCAACCAGTCCAACGTCCCGCCCAACGCCGGGCCGACTGCCAAGGCAGATACAGTTGTTCGAGTCCTTACAAAGGGCCCGTTGATCACAGTAACAGTAGTAGGAAGGGACAGGTATTTCTCTCCGCAACGGCTTCCAGGCCAATTGAACAACGTTCTTCTCTTCAGTGTTTCACTACTATTGCCACAGCGGCGTAAGATGCGTGTTCAAATATCAAGGCGTGTAGGTCCTTACTCTCACCAATCCCAACACTCAACACGTGGGCATTTCACTCGTACGCACCGAGAAGCGATCGCTTTTCCACTGCCTAGACCAAAATCAAGTTCCATCGGCTGCAAGTCAGCTTCAGTTTAAGTTTTCTTGTTTGGAAGTTAATACAAGTACATATTAAAATGACACTAATTTTAACCTTAGAATTCCTTTAGGTGTAGGAAAGGAATGTATTCTACCTCAGCAAGTTTTGGATTGAAATTAAGCTGAGGATGGGGAGGGAGGGAAAAGCAAGGAAAAAAAAAGCAACGTGTGAGCAAACTGCTAAGTTGTGGAGGCGCTTCCAAGCCATTGTAAGTATGCAGAGAACATAAAGATAACAACACTCTCCACCTTAGCACACAGACTTTGATGCTTTTTCAACAAGAACTGTGCACCAAACGTTAGCGATACTCGTGTCAGGAAAATAATCCTTCAGGTTTTTTTGAATCGGAAGACCAATATTTCTTTTTATTTGCTTGCATTTAACGCCCTTTCCAAATCTCAAGTTGTTTCTTCAATCTACCTCCATCTCCTAAGCTGTATTCACCTGACATCGAGGAGCAGAATGAATTTTGTGGTATTTCTGAAAAGGAGCAACAAGAACTGACTGCTTTGTTGAAACTGCAATTGTCTTACGCCTCCCAAGTGAAAATTTTATCCTATGATACCGTTTAGCAAGCTACTTTCTTCTCTTTAAAATTAAAAAACCCGAACCATTGGCAGGAATGGGAGGTTGGTGAGAACGTACCTTTATCTGAAGGAGCTATTGGTGCATCCACAGCAGCAAATACTGCTAGCTTCGCTTCCTCGATATCTTGTTGCGTAAATTCTCCACATTTGGCCCATTCGACTGCTTTCTCAAATGTTTTCAAGGTGGCTAACGAATTTGGGTCTCTTAAAAGAAGAAAAGAAAAGTAAAATTAATTACTTCAGTCTTAGAAAATGAAAAACTGTAATTGCTTTGTTCTCAATTTCATTACTAGTGTACTACACATCACACAAACACACGTCGGGATTAAACCAAATTATAAACATCCTTTTATGTACAAAAAGAGGTTTTGGAATTCGTTGGTTGTTTGAGTTTTTTTAGAAGAAAGAAGCATCGTAAACTAGGCACATTTCGAATTGTAGATATGCAAGTGTAGCAAGTTCTGTCACCTAAAAATATTTGGAAGATAGATAGATAGTGTAAAGAGAAGTGGTATTAAAAAAGATGGCAAACCAGCGCTGTTGACAATGTGCTACCAATTTGCCTCAGCACTTCAGTCAGCACAACTGCCATTCATACAACCTGATAGGCTCTATCTTCTCTAAGTTGCTTTTCCTGCTACACCTGTTTTTGCTCTCTGTAAAACAGGTGCCACGGGTTAGCAACTACCGAAATACGAACCAGGACAAGTCCTACCACGTTGAAGCTTCGTTCTCTACGAAGCAAGGCAAAGCTGCTCACATTTGAGCTGGGAATCATGACCACGTACTGTGTCAGGCTGCTGCCTTCGGTCTAGGAAAATGATTGCAGCCAGGACTTTACCTCCATGACACTTCTAGTGGGGGTTATAACTAGTCTTTAACATCTCTAGTCCAAATTTCATCCAAAAGTACTTTGGTAGGACCAGTGCGAGGTAACTGCTCTGGACTAGCAAAAAAAAAGAACCGAAAAGGAGGAAGTAGTTTTAGCAAATCCCCAGCAATGCTTTCTGCTGAATCTCTGATGATTCCAGGCAGTCACTGAAGGAAGCTGCGTATTTTCAAATACAGGACCCTGGGGAACAGTATCATTCTACTTCCTGGTCTCAAATTACGAATAATCCTGAATTCCCTTTTTTAGGGCCTCCTCAACCCGGGAAGAAACAAGTGAAAGCCGGTGTTACCTAAATCTGGTACTGCGACAGTAAACATCTAAGTACAGAGACGCAACGATGGCTCCTGCCAGCAGAGCCAAGTCAGCCTTTCCCAGGGACAGAAAGCAGAGAAAGCTATGCATTAAGCAATTAATCGTAACATCATCATCACTGAATCACTTGCTTGTTACTTCATTCTTTTCCTTTCACTTAATCTTGAAAGAGAGCTACAACTATGTCAAAAATAAGATACAAGCAAATGCAGTCAGTGGTTCCCTCAGACACAAACGGGAGAAAATGAACCTGCTGTTACCTGTAGGAGTAGAAAGTGAATATGCCATTGTGACTAAGTTTAGCACCTCCACCATAAGCCCCTCCTTTCTCTCTGATTTCTCTGTGTAGGAATTTAGCTGTCATCAACCGTGCAAGAACTCGAAGGCTGTAATGAGAGAATTACCAACAGGCGGTATGTTAAATGAACGGGGCGAGTAATAGTCTCAACTTCCTTTACATTTCACAAAGACCCCCGTTTGCAATGCGTTGCCGTTTGTAATCTACGACAGTCACGGTAACAATACTCAATAGTTAATAACAGCTGAACAATGTGACATCATCATAAGAGCGGCACCGCTTTGGAACCATTCCTTGACTGTTTCCCTTTATTTCACAAATGAAATGCAAGAGCAGCCTCCTAAGCTTTGCTACATGTAGTAGAGCTGTCGAACTGGAGACACCCAAATAGGCAGGGCTGCTTATTTTGAAGTGAGGGGATAGCAGCCCCTTGTTACTTAATCTCAGCATCTACTAAAGGTTCTGGAGCCAGCAGTGCAAAGGTTCCGCTGCAAAGACTTTCAGACAAATGCACTGCAGAGCGTTTTCTATCGACGCTGCGTTTTCTGTGGTCAGCCTAACGCTTCCCGTCTTGGTGTTGCTTTGCAACGCGTACAGGAGCTCCCCGCTGGTTCTGCTTCTCACCTTGCAAAGTCTGCAGCCGTGTAAGGAACTGTTCGAACGCACTCCCCGACGTAGTTCACTGGGAAGGGAAGTACAAAATGGGTCTTCATCTGGCACGGTTTGAAAGTAGGATCCTAAGAGAAAAAGGCGTTATTGTCACAGTTAGCAGAGACGAGACGATTCCTGCGTTTGAGAACTCTCGCTTTTTTTTCAGAACTGTGAGATTCTGCCTAACACACAAATGCTAAAGCTGCCACTTGACCTTCAGTGCCACCAGGGACATTCTGCTCGTGCCCGTATTAGCAATCCAGTAGAGAGAACTGCCTTGGGAAAGTAAAGCTCATGGACGCTGTCCCTCAGCGACCCGCCCCTGCACACCAGCTTCTCCGTTGTGCAGATCTTGTACTATTGCCAAAGACTATCGATCGGCACGCTCCCCCTTGCCACAGCTTTACTTAAGATTGAAACAACTGTTCATAACTCTCCATCCGCTCCTATGTCCACATAAGCACGTGGTCACCGCATCGTATTTCAATCTACCTACTCACTTTTAGATATTGAAAACAGATTCAGAAACTGAAACTCACACACAAAAAAAAAAATACAGACTACTTATGAACAGCAGCGGCTATTGGAATTTCTGCTCAAACGTGTCCTGCAATAAACACAATCCTTCCTTACAACTCCCCTTCAAAACCTCTACTCCTCGTCACGTCTCCAGGCCTCTGCAGTACTTGCTGCTTTGCCTCTCTCAGACATACACCTGCTTGTGTGCTGACTTCAGCATCAGCAGAGCTTTACAAGCCTCCGGTAGTTTTTATGACCCCGTTTCAACAATCCCAAGCCTTTCTTAGCTTCAGAGATCCGTTCCCCAGCCCCTCACACAACTCTGGCTTGGCCAGCCAAGCACAGCAGCGTATACATCTCTGATCAGCGAGCAAAACCACGGGCTGAGCTCTCCCTGCTTTCCTCTCAAAGAGAAGTCAGGGTATGCTAAGCTGTTTTTCTCTGCTGTAGCCAAACACAGATTTTCATTTTTACTTAATTGTCTGTGATGCTCTTCTGTCAGGTGTCATTCATATTCAGAATCATTTAGGGAGGAGAGGAAGGAAAAGGAAGGGACTAATTGGGAGTGATAACACAGAAGCCTGGTTCTGAGATAAAGCAGGTTAAAAATAAATAAGCGTAATTTACAAGAGAGTACAAGTGACTATTTTCCTGGATACATGAATGTAGAGACAGATACATGATCTCCATGCCAGAACCAGAGGGAAGATAACAAAAAGGATGACACAGAGGTATTAAAAAGTTTGACGGCTAATTTAAGGAAACAACCCAGTCAGAGGGTGGAACTGAAGGGCACATGTTTCAGTGGTGTGCTTCTAAGTAGTAAAAGAATCTGTAACAGCTTAAGGTGGACTATTGGTATCAGTAACAGCCCTGCAATATCCCCAACCAATAATGTACTTACATTAACTAGTTTCCTGGTGATCTGCAAACCCGCAAGCGTTTCACTTCCCACAGGTTTGACTTCTGAAGATTTCTACAAGAGACCCAGCCCTCATATTAAAAGCTGATTTAACAATTTAGACCAAGAATACTACAAATGCAACCTCTACCACGCAAACCTCTTCGGAACGATCATCAGACTACGTCTTCACAAACATAAGCAAGCTACGCGATTACTTCTTTATATTTGAACTTCTATGCAAATGCCAAACAAATTTTCTTTAAACAGTAATTTGGCACTGAAAGACATCAAGACAGAGATTAAATGAGGCCCAAAATGTTTCAGACTATCATTTCCATCATGAGCAGGGAACTGGGAGCTTATTCCAGTCTGGTCAGAAGTTAAACCAGATTTACATCCCGACAGAGCAGCTCCTTTGTCAGCTCTGTTCAATCATCGGGCGTATTTTGTGCCAGATGTCCTGAATACCCAGATAACAAAACAAATTCCTATGCAACTGGGGAACTGCATGTCACGGCTATTTCCTTTTGGCCAACATTACAAGTAAAGCTCAGCTAAAAAAAAATTTAAAATTAAGCTTTATGAAGCAGAGAAGGAACAATCTCTTTTTCCACATCCCACACAAAAGCAGCCACCTCAGGGTAAGGCTTGACAGCTGATCTAGCTGATTACTACTGTCTGTTTTACTGAGGTGAAGACATCCTCTGTGGCAAAACACATAGCACCTGTCACAAGAGATGACTCTGGCAAATTTCTTCAAACATCTTTGCACAGACATATATCTGAGCTCAAACGATCTGCTGATTGCACTGTGGTCTTTACATACGATCAAGTCGACCGTATTTCACGCCCTAGTCACAACTGAAATCTGTGACACAAACTCTTACCTCGATCACATGGGGACGAACAGGCTTTCTCTCTTTTTTACTTCTAGCTATGCCCTTTATAAATTTCTCTACCTCCTTAGATGCTTCTGATAACTGTTGAGGTGCTGCATTCACTGAACATCTGTTAAAAATACATAGCAGGTTTTTGAATACGGTTTTGTGGGGTTTGTCCAAACATTTTCTATTAAACCATTAGAATATTAGATCTATCACTATCGCAGAAAAAAAGTAAAATACCCATAATCCAGCATTTGACGTGTCAAGAAAAAAAAAGTCACGATTGCTTTCTCTCGCTTGTCCAAAAATACCTTCAGACCTAAACTTCAGCAGCAGTTGTCAAACCACTTCTGTGTGCAGGACAAGAGACTGCATCAGTTTTGCAAAATATAAATGTCTCACAAAGAAACTAATGCTCTCTGTAGTCTCTCTTTACAGTCAGAACAGCACAAATATTTTACTAATTTCAGTCAGCATTTCACGCTTTGCAAAAACAAAACTTTGCCGCTTGTGTCCCTTCAAATGGAGCTATTTTTGGAGCTAATGCGTCTGACACCACGCACCTTAACGTGCCCTCCTACTTTTTTCCAATATGTGCCCACAGTAGATTTTAGAAGTCAGTATTCTCCTTTGGTTTGGATTTTTTTTCCTCATCAAACTGTATTCTGCTGTTACAATACAACGTAACAGTGTTTGTCTAATGGGCACATTTAAGGAAAAAAAGGGAAAGGCAGAATTTTGAGTATTACTGTAAGGTTCCACAGGCCATTTACGCATTTTAGGTACATCAGTTACACGCGGAATTTGCCGTAAGTTTCTCACAACCACTAAAAATTGAACAAAATCAGCGAGAGCTACCATTTTGTAAGCAAGAAAAATGTAAACATTTTTGTAGTTTTTCCCCAGACCTCCTGTTTCACAAAACCCCAGTACTCCCTGAAGAGCACTGAGCAATGTGCATTCCCAGGCCACGGCCTCTCTTTCACCAAAAGGCTCCTCTTCCTTTCAGCTGGAACTCACCTGAGGTTGTCACTGTTTAGCAAATACTTCTTAATGCGGGGTAGTTTGCGTAGGATTGGTTTAATATCAGACATCTCTGCTATTCTCCTCATCAGCTTCACCTGGGCAGGAAGGGAAGGCAGAAAGACTACGGATTAAGTCAATAAAAAGAATTAACAGAAACGAGCGCTGGAATTCCAAAGTCGGGTATTTGGGCCTCCCTGAAGGATGCCATTCACTTTTCACCTGATCCATCCCACTGAACATTTCTTGCAGTTCTCCAGAAGGCGTAAGGTTTTTGCTGGCTCTAATCGAGGCATATAAATGCCCACAATCTGGAATTCCATTTGACAGCTCCTGGGCAGTCTTCTTAACCAGCACTCTGAAATGTTCCTCCTCCTCAAATCGGGGGCTGAAAAAGAGTAGGAGCAGGTCTCTAGGTCTCATGCAAAAGCACACCAATGGAATTCATAATACTGAATCATTCATCACTCCAAGTTCAACAAAGAGCTTTTATAAATTGTTGGTGCTCCAGTTAATCCACTCTATAGTCATGCAAATGATGGGAATACTTAGGTTTAGAAACTGAGAGCCACTAAAGATAGAGTTATAAAAAGAAATCCCAAAGTAGGGTCTCTAAGAAAATGAGAATGGCTGGGGGAAGGGGAAAAAAAGACAACCCCAGAACACATGCAAAACAACAGACAGACAAAGGAAACCCAATGTACTGTACTTGTTAAATATTTCATTCCATAAATGCATCATGTCTGGCAGATTTCTATCCAAGCACAGAGATGAAAAGAGCACACCCTAAAGGAAAAAATAAAAACAAAAGACAAAAAAATCCCTTCGCACAAGACAGCCAAAGCAATGGCCTGAGCAAGGTACAGTAACTTTTTCATGAAAGTGATGCAAGGATGCCAACCTAATGCTTCACATCATAAAACAACTTTAAAGCAGGCTGTGCTACTAACATCAGAGCAGACACAAAATGTGGTGGTTGTTCACACAAAACAAGCCTGTAGATTTCTCCTTCTCAAGAGTAAGCAGCAGTCCAGAAACACAATTTCTTATTTTTCCCATAAAGTACACATAAAACTGCTCTGGAGGAGCATCTGTCTGTAAAGGAGTCCCCTTAATTCAACTCCACGATCCACGAGGAACAAACCACAGCAGCAGATCCCAGTGAGTCTGGAAAAATCTTAATATTGCTGGGACTGTTACACCCAACACTAAGATCTAATGATCCTGCAAGCGTCCATGTTTCTGAACCACATTAAGAGCGACACACGCACGTTAACAGGAATCCCTCGGTATAGCACTATGCCAGTCTGGCCTCTGCCCTCTGATTCCAAAATTCTTCGCAGCACTGAAAAATACAGTGGCAGATGCTAGTGAAGCACTGCCTTAAAATGGATAACCACATCAAGCACTCCCCTTAAGACAAAATACTAACTTACTGTAACTGTCCCATTTATATCTAACACAAGAAGGCACAAATCCTTTCATACATTAAGTTTCCAACGTGCAATAGTTGACCCTCTACTTGGGAGCCCTGACTGACATTTAACTACAGAGCTGTTATTGCAAGTGTAACTTGCTGAAGTTTATGATTAATTTACCTGTTCGTACACATCCAGGTGTGAATCATCTGGAATGATATGTGGGCTGACAGACATTCCACCCGTTTTCAGTTCTATCTTCTGGGCTTGTTCCCTGTAATCCAGGGCTCCACATCCCATCCTGCAAGAAAACAAGAGAGATTTATTTCCATTTTCAGTGTATGCCAAACCCAGGACCCATACGGCATTTGCAAAGTAGACTGTTTAGGTCAATACTAATTTAGCAACTAAACAATTTGGGGCAGTAAAAAGCAAATCTAGGACTTCATACCTTATAAAAGCTTCAGATTAAGCTTTCCAGTTACAGCATTTTGTTCATTCAAAACGGTGTATTAAAAAGTGTGGTTTATGTACAGACTTGCTACCAACATCCATTAATTAATACATTAATACATCCAACTACATTAATAACATCACATAAACTCTTATCACCAATAAAAAGAATAGATTCCTCCCAGCCCAGGTCACTTGTTCTGCTCTGTGCCACTCATTCCCCTGTGATCGGGCGAGTGTTTCTGTGAACTCATCGCGAAATTAAACCAACAATCTGTCCAAGTGAAAACTTTCATTTCTGCTAGGCTATTTGTCATTTATATGAATTTTCCTATCTGTTCAGGGAATGCTTTTGTTGATGCTGGAAAATGAGGCAATGTAGAGATTGCTAGAGAAGGGGAAAGGAGCTGGCAACTCCGTGGGAAGAGGGAAGACCATTGTTGGAGCAGGATACCAAATTGTTGGCATTTCTCTTCTTTAATAAGGACAGATGTTGACGTTATTAAAAGCACTATTATTTCAGCAAGCGGTATTAGAGCGTGTTGCTTCAGCTTCTACAGAAGTAAACCTCTCACTTTGTAATGACGTTGCAGAAGAGCGGCACGTAGGGTTTGAGCTCCTCAGGAAGCGTGTTCAAACTGGAAACAGCTCTAAAATAAACCACCCCGTTGGTTGGCTGAGCACAGTACTGGACAGGAATTTCATCAGCTAAAAGACAAAAGCAAAGAATAACCAACAGCTTCCTAATATAAATACATAAATTCAAAACAACTTCCTACGAGGTCTTCCCATTACGAGCTATTTTCTGTTGGCGCTTCAGTGCCACGTCTTAGGTAACTTTTCCACAATGCACAGAATGCTGGAGTGAAGAGGTTTGACTGTTTCTGTCGAAGGCAAGGTAATGGATACCTGAACAATCTGAAGAGAGAATTCTGTGACAGAGGTGATATTTAAGAGGTGACATTCAAATAAAGGAATGGTAATTTGTTTCTGAGTAAGTTAAGAAGTTTTTCTCCCTTATACTTTGCCTTCATCACTTCAAAAGCTGAGGAAAGCAGGTTCCTGCACCGTACATTCTCCCTAAGTTAGGGCATTAGACCATACACATTAGAATTATCAAAAAAACAGGTCATTTTAGCATAAAGATTATATAGTGCTTGACAACTGCTGGCAATTTTTGCAAGACAGCATCTGTTAGAAATATACTACAGAGCAGTACTACCTGCAAGATTTCGACAGAATAGTAACAAAACTGGGATCTACAATTTCTTGTTTCCTATCAATCCATGGGGTAGCCATGGGCAAAGTAGGGAAAATTTGCTCTGAGGTTATGAAGAATGACAATTTTTTTCTTTTTTTTTTTTCCCCCCATGGATCCTCTACATCACATTCTGTAAAAAAATGGGTAGGGAGGGAGAACAGTCCAGAAGGCTGGCTGCACAAGCTGCCAGTTAGTGCTGTGCTCTGGTAAATCTTCAGAAAGCAGAGGAGATTGCTCAAGTAGAGTATGGCACCCAGAGACTCCTCGGAGTGCAGGGCAGGGCAGGGCAGGCGGTGAGTCAGTAGGAGGCAGGGAGCGCCCATCAGGAGGCTACCGCCAGAAGCCGGGCGAGGGCGAGCGGCTGGTTGAAGTTGGGAGCAGCACCGCACTGCCCCTCCGAGGCCATGGCACGAAGCATCTGCAGAGGCACTGCACGCTGCCTGCTGCAGAGCTGGTGGACTAGAGGAAAAGGACCGTAACTACGGACAACAAGCAGTGAACACACGCTGTGCAAAAAGCTAGAAAGAGCTGAGCAAGCAGTGAGGTAACAACCCACCAGTGCCGCTCTTTTGAGGACGAAATAGTGATTACACCAACCTGCGAGTGTTGTCTCCAGCACAGTGAATGGGATTTTGGGCTCAATGTCAGACACTTTTAGAGCTGGGAGACAAGAGGTGTCTTGAGGTTTGCTCTGAAGAGCAATTAATTCCAAACCTAGTAAGGAGAGGAGAATACCACTTTGTCATTTTCTGCTTTTAGTGAAAGTGCTGTCAAAAGCTACTGTGGTGATGTGGATCAGAAAAGCACAAGTCTGAAGTTTAGAATTTGCTATCAATAATTCTTTGAAAACTGGAACAAATCTACAGATTATCAGGTCACAACAGCAAACAGAACGTTCTTTGTAAATTCCCTTTCCAACCCTCTCTTCACATCCTGTACTTCGTGCAAGTTAACATGGGAAAGAATAAACCCACCAGTATTTTAAAACAATTACCCTTCTTCTGCCCTACTGGAGACATTGATCATTCTATTTTTGAGTGTTAAAACTAATGAAATCTAGAGACCATACACTGGAGTGCAAACGCTATAATGCATACTTCAGTAACATATATATGCAAACTTCCAAAAAAAGAAAATCAGCCCTTGCAGAGCAAATGCTGGGACTGCCTGAGAATTTAAGATACCCAACAGAACGCGAGCTGACAAACTGATTGTGCTTTAAGCAGTTACAGAAACAAAATTATGGAAAAGCACATTAACCTTTTTCAAAGATTTGGGTTTTTTCTTCTTCAGAAAGAGCATTGACCTTTTCTTCTAGCTTCTCTGCTTCCATTTTCGCTTGTTTCTCATGGTAGTCTTCCTCTGGACTCATCGACAGAGTCAATCTATGTGGATTATCCTGCAGAAATATATCCCAAAACAAAGCATTATTAATTCTGAGGGCAACATCCTCCTGTTTTGCCTCAGAGTATTGCTTCAGCAGCAGTAGATAAAAACAGTCTCTGCATCATTTGGCTTGCCTGTTATCAAAACTATCACAAACCGGCGATTGGAACTCTTCATTTCGTACACAACAGTCTGCTGCAAGGCTGGGAAAGACAGGCAGCTTACCACAACAACAAGCATGAACAGCTTTCTGCGAAATTTTAGTATAGAGTCAGAATGCCTCAATAGCACACAGTACTCATTAGTTTAATTAAATCAAAGTTAATCAACCGTATATAACGCTACAGAGCAGCGTGTCACAAGTTTTATCTGGAGAACGTTCCAAGATGGAGAATCTGGTTAAATGCAGGAGGGTTTCATTAAACACCTTTCCCAACCTGCCCAAACTTGAGTGCAGAAAGATCCCGTATGATGTAAAATGTGCATGCCTTATCCTGTGCAGAAATGCTTTACATCACTCCTGCTGCCACAGAACTCCATGCTTTATGCAAGTGTCACAACGGCTCCTGAATTTCTCTTTGTTTATACCCGTCTGGGGAATTTTAATAACAAAATTACTCAAGCAGCTTTCATTTTATATAATACTGGGAGACTAATCAAAAGATAGTGACCTCAACAATTGCTCATTTCAAAGTAAGAGTCAAACGGCAACATCCGTCACTGACAGACACTGCCGATAATTCGGGACAATGCAATCAGATTCTAGTTTAGGAGTTTATCACCCCCATGTTTATGTGGGAGGACTATGGAAACCCGATTCGCTGATCACCCTGAAGAGGGAAATGCAAAATTAAGCAGGCACAGTAAAATGGACACGATGAACAGCATTCTCTCCCTTGCTTCTAGCTTTCTTGCTCTATTTATCTCAGGGCATAATATTCTAATTTTAAAACATCCAACTATTCTCATTACTTCCTACTGAGCCATACTTTTGCCTCAGCCCCCTCAGCAGAACTGCATCGTAACGGACATTTTCAAAAATACGGCACCTATATTTCTTCCCTACAAAAGCCCAAAGCTTCACAACTGCCTACAACTTCCATACACCAATAATGTCTTTAGGAAAACAGATTTCAATGGATGTCACTGTCTCTTGTTGCCTTTGAGCATATGGGAACCAGCATTTACTCACTATTAAAATAGGCTGGCGGTTACCTAGAACAGATCTGTCCTTCAAAGCAACTTAAACAATTCCACTGGAAAACAAAAAACACACCAACAACTCACCAATAAAGTAAATACCAATGTCCCCTCCCCCCCCAAAAAAACCCCAAACCTCAAACCACTTTTGCACTGCTGTCACTGGATTCTTTCTGGCATTAACTAATTTAGGGCTTCAGAACCATCAAGTGTTGTAGCGCCATTACTACTTTCATTTCTTAAACAACTCCAGCAGAACGTATCAAGAGGAAAATAAGAGAGAAGAACATGACTGGCACCACCACCAAAATTGGGACAGCAGTTCAGCGAATGAGGAGCACCAGAACAACTTACTTATAACCAAAGTATTTAAGGAAAAAAAGAGACACACCCTGCTGTGCCAATACTAAGGAACACATAACTAGGTCTTATAATCCTCTGTCCACATCCAAGCTTCTCACTCAGACACACCCATGTGCCCTTCTATAGCATCAGGCATGATAGCTCAATAAAACATCAGCATTTCATCAATGCCCTAAGATGTGTGTTTCCAAATGTCCAACCAGACATTTTTTCCATTTTGCAGTTTTCACTTCAATCACTTAAAGTTAACATGTTTCATTCAAGACTGCTGCTGTTCATCTACAAATAAAAATAGGCAGTATGGTTATAAAAAATAGCTTTCCATTTAATTTTAAATGCATATTTGTGATTTAAAAATTAATACTGAAGATATTTTTCCATAAATTTTCCTACCTTAAAATATGTTCTAACTTTTTCCTGAAGAAATGTGGGGTTTTCTTTAAGGCACTGCCTGAACCGAGAGACTTTATCTGCAATCTTCAGAAGTTCCACTGGATCTCCATCTTGATTCCAGCAGGAGGCTATATACTGAATGGGAAAGAAGAATTAGGTAAGCAGGACAATCCATCTGCACTTCTATAACCGGCAGCATCTGTGTTCCAAAACCACCTTATTATTTATCCTTGTATAGCAGACACAATAAGTAGTTCTAATACATTTGGAAGGGAAAAAAAAACCCTGTTCAGATTAAAGGACTATTCCATCATTATTTGTCCCCTGTTCTCTCCATTGTCTCCTTTAATTTCATCACATCAAACCACCTTTTTTTTTTTCGTAGGTGTGTATATCAGTATTCTGGAAATCTATTGTAATATTGTTTCCTCCCTCCCATTTAAAATTGATTAATTTTTCAGCCTAAGAAAGAAGCAAAAAATAAACAGGCGGTACAGATAAAGTAGTGCATAAATATTATAGTCTATCCATTTATTGCACTGGTCAGATGACATGATTTATAATAAAGTAATTTAAACATGTAACATAGAAGGGAACTGGAGAGAAAAGATACTCAATAACCAGAAATATCCCTAGGATATTGGTTTTTTGAAAGATTTCTATTCTAGTTTTATTATCTAGTGTGAAACTATTAAGTTTTCTCAAATTGCTATTGGAAAAGTTCTTCAAATACAGAATAGAGCAAGATACCAAAATTTTTTCCATTTCTACTCTGTGTGAAATGAAACAAAGCAAAATAAAGGCATAGAAAAGAAAAAGTCCTTAAGAACACACAGGGAAAAAATGGATAAAAGCCATCAAAGCCACTTTCTCTTTTCTTATTTCTTTAATGAGAAGCAGGTATCCCAAGCCTTGCAGACTTTTTCAGCAATATCTATTATCTGTTCTGTGGAGATTCCCTAATGCATTTTAAAGAATAGTGTTCTTTTAGAATATGCCAGAGTTAGTGCTCTTGAAATAAAAGTAGTCAGGTCTGATCTGAGACTTCCACGGGGCCGTGAGAACAGCTCAGTGCTGTTTCTCAATCTCAAAGTTTAACCACCTAAGAGTGTCGTCCAGTGCTTCTCGAGTCCTGACAGGCTGGGTGCCACGACCAGCTTCCTTGGTGTCGTGGTTTAACCCCAGCCAGCAGCACAGCCCCACACAGCCACTGACTCGCTCCCCCCACAGCGGGATGCACAGACCTTCTCTTTGATTTTTAGAAATACACAGGCATCCAGCCAAAACACACAGTTCCAAGAGCCTGTATGGCTTGCCTCTCTTACAGAAGCAATCAGTGGTGCTATTCAAGCTTACTCCCTGATGAAATCATACAGCGTGGAATCCAGTGACAGCTTGAATGCTACTGAAAAGGAAGAAAGATGTACATAAAATGACAAAGGAAAAGCCCTTAAGTGAAAAGTTTTACATATCAAGAGCCTACAAAATGACCCTGTATTTCATAGAGACGTAGACAGTGTATTTCTTAGCCTTTCTGAAACACACACCGCACGCGGGCACACACAGACTTACAGAAGTCAGGGCAAGTCCAAAACTTGTAGACTGATGCTTCAGCTGGATTTCAATTTTGTGAAGTAGAGCTTCAATTCTGTCTTCCTCAAATCCTTCCCTTTGGAAAGCGGTGATGAGAGAAGGAAACCACATCCATTAACACTAATCACTTTAAGTGAAGTTATGAAAATGAATTATAACATCAATAAAGGAAGCATTAAAACCTAATGTCTTCCACATTGAATTAAAATTGGTATGAAATAATCTTATCATGCTGTGTCATTGAGTGAAACTGCACTAATATCATTAAACTCCTGAAGGTTATGCTGATGAATAAGTTATAATAGAGGAAAGAGCAGGTACAAGTTTTAAGACTACTGAACAATATTACTGATTCTCTGGTGCATTTATATTAATACAATTCATTTTTAAGGTACGTTATTACATATATGCCTCTATTATTATAGGTTTATTATTATATTGTTAATATCTAGCTGCAAAAGACTATGGAAGAACTAACAGTATTCTCAAAAATTTAGCAGTACTCACGCAATAACTTCATCAACTGTTCTAGCAATTATCTGTTTCACAGTATCAATGTCTTTGTCAGCAATACCCTGTAGACCCACACTGAAATAAGCTTCTCTTGTTGAGCCATTAAATCTAGAACAAAACATATTCAACTCAGTGACAAGTACTACAATTAAACATTAAATCTGCCAGCAAAAGCGGAAGGGGAAAAACACCCATCATTTGCACATACACACACACAGAGGATTTTAAAAGCTAGAGAGAAAGAAAAATAATTACCAAAGAGGCAAGAAATGGAATTTAAAAGAATTTTTTTGCTCAATTTCAGTAGTAGTAGCCACTGTTAAGAAAACATACAGCATATGATATTAGAGAAAGAAAAACAGTTATAGAAGAAAAGCTGGTCTTTTCTGTTCGTCTTCCCATGTACTTTCAGGCAAACAAGCACATTTTTTAAGGTGATTATTTGAGCTGCCTCTAACACCAAACACATACATTCTACTTAAGCAGGTGAGTGGAATGGTACTTTTAAATTTGTATTTTTAAAGCAGTATTTCTGAACTAAGTGGTGAAGTGTTCCATGTTTGCTGCAATTATTTCCAACAGTACTTCAAAAAAGGTAAAGATAATTTTGTCCAAGCTGTCAAATGGGGTTAATCATAAGAACTCATCTTTAGAGAGACAAATTAACACTTGCAGAAATATGGAACACCTAGCAGTTTGAACTAAAGTCAACAAACAAAAAGCAATAGCTGCTCAGCAGTTCTAAACACGCACTATCCCACATCTAAAAACCACAGAGAGAATTCATTGGTAGACTCAGGTGTTGAATGCTGGAATACTGATCTCTGGACTCAAACTTATTCTTCTAGACAGATTCATCAGCACAGTCTCTAAGGTAAATTAAAGCCAACTCACTGTACAGTTCAGCATCATATTAATGTGATCAACTTGGAAAAGGGTCAAGCTGACAAAACATACAACTGAGTTACTACTTCAGTGTCTAAAGTGAGATTTCTACTGTCACGCTTTGCAGTATGAAAGTGTCTGCATGGCTTTGTCATGCATGACACAGGACTTGCAGGAAGCCCGTGACTTCACGCAGAGACAGCTCACGCCAGGCAGAATAAGACATTGAAATCATAGGTAAGCGTATTAAGGTTTCCCACTCAGACGTCTGAGACAGTCAGTGGAGACCACGGCATCACGTTTGTCATCCTCAAGTCTAAAAATCAGTCAGATGAATCATGCTTGGAATGTGCTTCCTTCCTTCTGCTGACAATAAAGGCAAACTGTGATGAGCAGCTGAGCCTGTAGTTAGGTGAAGACAGTCCACCCACCCTCAGTCTGCAGTGCAGAGCGTGCTCAGAAGACTGGCGGCAAGAGCCACAGTTCGAATAAGCGTTGGCAGAAAAACCCTTTTGTACTGAGGTGATGGCAACTTAATGGCACCTAACTGCACAAAAGTCCATTTGTGCCAAACCTACCTACTCCTAAATCACAGAATTCAAATTAAAAAAACCAAAGGTAACAGTAGAGAGAAGAGCTCGCAAACTCTTCCGAGTAATACCAAATGGCCAAGATGAAACTCCCAATTAAATTATGGCACTGAAGGTATACGACATTTTTATCTACCGGTTTTTCTCGTTCGTAAGCTTTGACCAGTACAACTTTGTTTAAACTAACATAGCTTCTATTGAGTTACTTTGACAAGTCAAAAATTACACTTAAGAATGCTTTATAGTGCATTAGTAGAAACTCGTAAGATGTTTTCATATTAAAATAAGATTATTCTGGTGTAAATTGCTGGTGGGAGAGATGACTTCTCCGAACTTAACAGTGGTTTGTAACTTTTCTATTATTGCTTAATGTAAATTGCAACGCTTACCCAACATCGGGAGAAAAGTCCGTACCAACACCAGACTCAATTAAGGCTTTGTAGAAAGGAGAATTCGGCCCATCAACCAACAGTGAAGACAAGAGGCTTAGTGTGAACGTTTCAAAAGTGTCCGTAATACTGAAGAAAAATGAATAGTTCTTAAAAACCATGAATGTGACACAGCATCACCGAGTTCATTTCAGAAGAACTACTTCTACAAAACAACCCAGAGGGAACAAGGAAGCAATAATTGTCAGTTATGAACGCTGCACCAAACCTGAGGGAACTAAGTTCAATTAGGCAACAAGGGTAGATAGTAGTAGGGTCATAAAGAAAAGCTTGCACATGGCAGGAGGTTGAAAGACAGGAGGCCAGTGTTCCCAAAAGTCTAATTCACTGAACAGTGCTATAAAACCAGCTTATTTTCTTTATGCCTATCTGCTAAAGAAACCAGGAAAAACTCTCCTTAGCAATTAAACTTTCATTTACTAAAGCAGGATTTGTCTAGATTTCTCATGGCGTTATTATTTACCTTAAAGATGACATTTATGAAGAGAGATTAGAGGACATGAAATATGCCTGCATCTTGCCTAAAGTTCTGAATCAAAAGCTCACTTTAGAATTTCGCTTTGATACACTTACTCTGTCAACAAGTAGCTGACGCTGACAGTTGTCTGCTTAGAAGGATCAGCAGCAAATGAGTCTAAGCCACATGTTACCCTGTCTTCCCTCTGTAAAGTGTAACAAATACATTTAATGGAGACTAAGCTCAGAGCAGAAGTTACAAATAAAAATTGACTCCTTGCATCTTCATAGAATCTTCCTTCCAAAGATTTCAAATAATTTTACAGAAACTCCCAAGTTCAATATTCGTAAGTAAATACACAAACACAGGATATCTTCAAAAATGTGACTGATATCTCAATTTTCACAAGTGGAGAGTAGAAGAGAAGATCAAGAAAAATCTAGCCATAATTAATACTCTGAGATTGGTTTCAAATAAACATTTACACTTCTGAACAAGTCAGGGGAAAGAAAAAACGATGGAGAGAAGGAGAATGGAAAATATTATTTTTCACACTAATGTTTGGAAGTTTAAGTACCATTACAGGGCATATTTTCTGCCATTAAATAGAAATACTGAAATACTGATATCAGCAGCACTAAAATGCTTTCCATTAATAAATGCTTCAAGTGATGAGGGACTTGAAAACTGGAAATAAGAAAAATAAACAACTTCCTGCAATCATTACATCACTGAGACTCGTAAGTCAATGCAGTATTTCTCTGCCGTAGCCAAAAATAAAAATACTTCAGCTCATTTACACACAAACACACTTCAAAACATAATAGTAACTCCAGCAGGCTAGGCTAAAATATTAACCTGTTATGTTCAGTTCTTGCAATTCCAAGATTGGATAAATGTGCTGTTTCTTTTCATTTGTTTCATTTTACTTACTGGCTTTTCCCAGAGTTTCTGTTTTGGGATGTCAGTATTTGATTCAATTCTTTCAAATTTCATCAATGCTTCCTCATGGATTTGTTTCAAATGTTGCTCCAGTGGAAAATTACCGTAAGTGAAAAATCTGCATTTAAAAGGAAAGATTGGAATTAAAGCATCAGATATTACATGAAATTTACAGTAATGTTTTTTATCATATTCTGGATTTCACGTGTTTTCCAGTGATTCAATTACATCTAGAACAGAAGACGCTTTGTAAGGCCTATAGGTTAAAGGCCCATCGGTTTGCCACACACATGGAACTCGTAGATCTGGTAAAATGACACATTTTTCAGCTTCTGGGAAATATGAGCACAAGGTACGTCTCAGGTACATCCTATTCCCCGACTAAAAGTAAACACAAGTACAGTAGAATACTTGGGATGATGAGAAAAACAAAGGATGGTAAATTCACTATCATGACACAAACTGATATTCCAGAACTGAATTCATCAACCTAACAGATTGACCACAAAAATGGTACAGAAGAAATGATACCATAGATTTCCCTCCACATCACTTTCAAACTGACTTTTAGCTTAAATACCTTATTAGTACCAACAGAATTACTACCTGACTCAAATGAATACCCATTATTTCAAAATTGATACAGTAATGTGTGATTCAGGAGTAAATGAACAGCCATTCATTTGTAACTTCTTTTTATAGCTTAATCCGTGCAGACTTCAAGGATAGGAACCCTTAAGACTCATCTACGCTACTTGTAACTCACTAACATTATCACCAAATGCTTCTTAGTATGTTCCATTTCTCCTTAATTCCCGAGTTCAAGGCGAAACATCTGTAAACAAAAATCTCCAAAACACATTATCATAATCAAGCAGACACACACACTCAAGACGATCAGCCGTCTCTCTTTCCTGCCTCCAATTCAGCCTTCACTGCTCTTCCTAGAGCAAGTTCCTTGCTTCAGGGCGGTTCCAGCTGCTGTAGAGCACAGACTATCTAAGCTGCTGGCCATGTGAATGGAAACACTATATTGTTGGCTTTCCCCTCACAGAAATGTGAACAGAATGCTAACATACTACACAACCTAGAAAGTCAGGCAGGCATTTCAGATACCTGGAATTGCTTGGATGATAATGGGTGGCATGGAACTGTTTAAGCTGCTCCCATGTAAGATCAGGAATACATAATGGATCTCCACCAGATACTACACCATAAGTGTGATCAGGAAGGATTTTATTCTGCAGGTGCTGTGCAAATATCCTCTCATTATCTGTCTTAAGAGGAAAACATCACATGTCAGTAAAAGTCATCAAAACAAGTTTTAAAAATAAAAGGTGCTCAATAACAAGACCTTAGAGCTCTAACTTACACCAGGACTCCTTCTCACATAAGCATGTTGTTCTACAGTCCCATGTACTTTAATAACACTCACTACATCACCACGTCAACGTAAAAGTAAAATTCTACAATAAAATCCATTAACAAGGTATTCTCTTATAAGTAAACAAACTTTTGACAGGCTAACTTTAAGAATAACCACGTAACAGATTGTTGACTTCACTGAGGACTTAAATTTCACAAAGGAGAACCACAATAATGCAGCTGATAAACTGCAGCTGAAGCCACTTCCTCACCTATAAGATCTCAAACCAAACATCCACAAAACTTACAAATGCCCCTTTCATTTCATTGAAAACAACTCCTTTGAAGACGAGTGGTGTCTGAGGATCGTCTGGGTTCTCATGTTCTAACCTCCAACCCTCTTGCCTGAAAAAATTAATAACAACAAGTGTTGGAAGTTTAAAAGTTTTGGTTTCATTTTGTTTTGTTCATTTATGGTTTGCCTCTGTCTCAAGCTGCCCACGTCTTACCAGAAATCTAGTTGCCGCAAACATGGAAAGAAAGCTGCGTCCAAGTACACTGACAGGAGATTCTGAAAGTCCTTGGGATTTTGTGTGGAAAATGGATAGAGTGTGTAGTCACTAGCTGCATATAAACAAATATTAAAAGATCAGAATTTTAGAAAGTCTAAGATGCATTTTGTCCTCATTTATTTTTAATTTCTCATCCATATAAATAACTGGAAGAGAAGAAACTTGCAAAATGAAATACGTTTTTCCTAAGGAATACGCAGAAGTTTAACGCTACAATTATTTTACAATGAAAACTTTGCTTTTGCCATATATATAAAATTAACTAAATGTATTGTTGTACACTGAAAAGATCCAGCTCTGTTGAGACTTTGCAACTGTCAAACCAACAAGATCCATTTTGCTACCTTGTTAGTTTTTGAATATCTCACAACATTCACACTTAATGGTTCTCCAAAGGGAAATTAAAGAGAGTCGACAGACAGCTTTACTGCCATAAAACCTCATGCATTTGAAGTGGTATTATTTACTCTGGGCTCACCTGTGAACGCATTCATAAAAGTGGACAGTGACCTGTTTAACATTTTAAAGAACGGATCTCTGCAGGGATACTTCTGAGAACCACACAATACAGTGTGCTCGAGGATATGCGGGACGCCCGTGCTGTTCATCGGAGTGGTTCGGAATTGGATACTGCAAAACAAGGGAGCAGAGAGAGACAGAAATGTAGTTATTTGTGGTGAAAAGTCCACCCACCTCCTATCTGCAGCCCTGATTTATGGGAACATTGTCGCTGTCTACTAACTGACAGTGAGGTGCAGTTACTATGTTCTTAAGACCCTTGAGCGCTCAGCCATGTCTTCCAGAGGGTGTACAACCACTGCAATTCTAGTTTTGGAGGTGCTACAGGAGTTTTCAGCAGGTAACTACACACATTTCTTTTTCACCTGAAAGGCTTAGAAAAAAACTTCATGTAAGGTTACAGAAAACCAAACACTGGTTTACATCTTGCAACTATAAGGCAGTTTATTGGAAAGTCCGGTTTTCGGCTCACCAATACAGAAGCAATGATAATAAATTTGAAGTAATTAATGGAGAGCCATACAGATGGCTGGAGCCATGCCCTGTGAAAAGGGGCTGTGGAAATTGGGCTCATTTAACCCGGAGAAAGAAAAGCACCAGGGGAGGTGCTACAAGGAGGTTATGATGAAGACGCGTTCTCCGTATAGATATGCATAATGGAAAGACAAGAAACAATGTTCATAAATCGAAGCAAGGGAAGTTCCTTCTTAAATTAAAGAAAAAAAAATATCCCACAATATGGACAGTTAAACATTGGGAAGTTGCCTAGAGAGGTTGCATAATTTGTCTTTGGAAGTTTTCGTGGCCCATCTGGATAAATGTCTGAGGTGCCGCATCTGAATTAAGTGCTGAACCTGCTTTGAGCTGCAGACTGAACAAGAGACCACATGACATCTGTTCCAATCTGAAAATCTCTAAGGAAGTCCCACAAAGGAAGTACTGTCCTTTTTTATCACAGAAAAATCCAGTTATAAAGCTGGATTACAATTTAGAAGCCATAGGTGATGTTGAGATGGAATTTTCTATACACTTATTAATGTTTTACCTGAAGAGATTATTGGAGTCCTCCCGAGCCACGTGTAAATACCTGGCTCCAGTATTGTCATGACTAAGCTTCACTGCAGTCAGGAACAGCTCAGGAACAGCTGTCACCTGCATTGGAAGAAAACATCTGTATTACAGTGCAACTGCAACTAGGTCAAATAAATCATGGATGATACAGGAATTATTGGTGTGTTGATCCCGTATATAATACTGCCATATAAAGTATTACATTTTTTGTTTCTATGGTTTGGGGAGGGGAGGAAAGATGTAGGCAAATGGAAAATAAAGTTTTAGAAAACAATTAAAATACACTACAATCAAAGAACTATACTCTTCAGGTACATATATTAAGATCAGAACAATGTGATCAGAAATATCAAGAAAATGTATATATTCAAATGCTAGTGGTTAGGACAGCAAAAGAAAAAGGAGGGAACTCAGTTCTACTACTAGTTCTGTCATTAGTAATCACTTTTTGCAAATTACCCTTACTCTCTGCTTCTGCATTTTTCTTTTAAAACGTGAAAAGAAATTCAGCATATTATTTCCATTGCAAGTTCTTTATAAATGTATTAAAACCAGCTTTTGGGAGATGAAATATTACTTCAATGTATTTCATAGATGGCACACACGAGAAGTTCAGTTATCTGTCAGGATGTTTAGAAGACCACACCGAATGCTCAGCATCTGTAGCAGACACATGAGCTCCAGGGGTGCGTTATTTACTCGAGAAGAGTTAGCTCCCTAAGGAAACATACGTTGATCTTACCTAAAGAATTTGGGTGCAGAGAGAGAACTACAAGTAACTACTGTAGTAGCTCTTCACAGACCATTCAAAGCATCTATGCAAACATTTAGTGCGTGGACTTCTGGCCTCACTTAGGCACTTTCCAGCCAAGGGAAAAATCACCTATCCGAAGAGAGGCGAGGTGAGAGCAGGGCGATGCTTACCTGCTCTACAGTGAAGCCGTGGATGTGCTCGCCCACCCGGTACCGCTGCGCTCTTTCGGTAGCGGAAACGCTCTTCCACCTCCACGACTTCCGATTCAACGACCTGAAATGACACTTCCCGCTAAAACAAACCCACTCCCCCCCGTCCTGCTGCAGCACCGAGAGACCGACACACGGCCGCTCATCCCCGCGCTGAAGGACGGCGGCGGGGCGGGGACGAGGGGCAACGGAACCGCTCGGCCGAGNGTCAGGGAAAGGCCTTGGGGGCGCTGGGTCCCAAAGCGGGACGGCGGGGCTTTGTTGGGAGTCGCACAACCTCCACACATTCGCCGTTTTGGGGAGGATTGACCTTCAGGGAGGAAAAATCTCTTGGAAGTGTCTTTGCCTGTTCAGGAAGTTCTCAGGAAAATGAAAAGGGGTGTTCGTTGTAAAGGGAGTGTGACCTTTGAGTAGAGCCTACTATTTGCTTTTTCAAATTAAAAAAAAAGCCAAAACACGACACCCCACATATATGCATTTCAAAGGCTGCACCTCTTCTTGCCCACGTCTTCCCAATATTTTTATACACAGATTTTGTGAGGAAAATACACAAAGTAGCAGGAGTAAGCGCAGAGCTAAACCAGGCTTTAATCCCGTGGTTGTGTCTGTGTGCGCAGAGCCCTTATCAGCTGCAGAAGGCCTTTCATGCAGGGACAGCACAGTTTAGATAAGCTAGCAGAGACACGTGTACTTCTCCCAGTCACTGTCATTAACAGGGACCTCTGTGAAGGTTTACAGGGTGTTGTACCCACCAGTAAAGTGCTGGTATGTGCCCAGGCTTTTATTCCTTCCATTTTGCAAACCAATGCGATTTTTAGGTAGTAACTTGATAATTGATTTCTCATCACACATTCATGAGGTTTCCCAGAACGCCAGCATCTGTGAAGTACGGTCACCAAATTACTTGTTACCAAGGGTTACCAAATCCCTTGTTCGTGAGCATAAGGGCCTGATTATCTATTTAGATGTAAGAGGCCTGATGCCAAAAGAGGAGACTACGTGGAATCTTAAAACCAGAATGAACAACAGGTGCTTGGCACATCCCACACCACGTATCTTCAGTTCTTTCACTATGTTAACAGAAAAAATTGGAATGTAAACTATCCTGGGAATTTTTGTCTCTACCATCTTTGACCTCTTCCTCCTCTTCGCTGTCTGGCACACAGTTTTCTGCCTCCCGCTGCCGCCTGTGATCAGTCACGTTGGAGATTTTATCATCCTTGCGTGACTTGGGCCTCTTGCTGCCCTTCTGCCCTGCCCAGCCCACATGCCCTAAAGCACATCCTCCATCTCCCCACCAGCTGCATGGCTCCTGATCGCTCCGGCGTCCTTCATTTCCTCTGTTTTTCTCATTTGTGTTTGCCATGTAATTTTCCCATTTCATTAATTTTTAAATTACATTTAAAAGCCAATAGCTTGCTGTAGTTAAAGTCTGGATGTTGTGCATTAACCTATATAACCTGTCATCTATCTTAATTACATATCATTCTCTTTTTTTTTCTAAGGCTCGTGAAAAGATCCAGTAACTTCTTTCATGTAAAGCTTAGATGCTGTTTGGTAGTGAATGCAATTTGTTTTCTCCTTATTTCCATTATACCTGATTTCCTCCCTGCTTTCTACCATTTCATCTCCTACAGCTTTTGTGCTTTTTTTTCCTGTACTTGTCTCAGATTAGATGCAAGTCCTACCGCTTTTAGGAGCCACTTTCTTGCCAGTATCTGTTTCAGTATATGCTTCCAGAAACTATATGCTTCTAACACCATGAAGAACCAGTCCTGATGGGAACTTCTGCATTTTTTCAAACTAAAACCAAACAATGACATAAACTTATAATGAACAATTTCTCAAATGAATAAATGAAAATAAGTACTCCTGAGACTCACATGGAACCGTGAGTTTAGACTGCATGGCTCAATTTTCAAATATTTCTAAATATTTTCATATGGTTTGTTATTAGTCACAACAAGATTAACTTGCAGCAACTTTTATTTTGAAAGACTATACTGTTTTTTCTGTTGACTGTTCAGTTTCTTATTTTTACTAACAATTTCCTCATTTGACCATAAGCTGCTATCCCTTTTTACAGATTTCTTGTCATCTATATTTAGTTTGCTTCATGGTTTATAACATTCATCTTAATGGAACATTAGGCTGGCATTCTGTTTCAGACATTTATTTTTTGTTGATGTTTCTATTGAAAGGATGATTTACTGGCTGGCTGTTTTCGTATCACTGACATAGGGTTTGACAGGCAGCCTTTCACAAACTTAACCATTTGAGTGGGCAGTTTCAAAACACATCAAACCTCATTCTTAAACTTAATCACAAAATTGAAGTCTTTTATACTACCCCTTAGACAACTTCAAAATATTTTTTCTTTATCCAGCTATTGTCTTTGATGTATTTTGTACATCGGGGCTTTTCTTCTGGGAAATGGAACAGAAACTGTATTTTTTCTTCATTTTTTTGCTCTGTAAGATTACTCCCGCAGTGGTAATGTAAGAGTAGTACATTATATTCTTCG
>VWZK01019372.1:13326-29591 GCA_013396935.1 Baryphthengus martii | reverse complement strand
TTTTTTTTTTTTGCCACTCAGATCGTCTTATTGATTTTGCTGCCGGCCGAAAGGAGCTTTCTGTTGACACAGTTGGCAGTGAGACAAGCCGTGCACTTAGAGCTCATTAGATAGGTGGCATTAGAGTCTAAAGCTAAAATCTGACACTGCAGCAAAATGATAAAACCGCTCCAGTGCTTTTCACTATCGTCTCTGCAAACTGAGCGCAGTTATTGCACGTGCAATTTGTAGTCTGTGTTGAGATGTGCATTCCCACTGAAATAATGCAAAATTCCTAATACATGGTCTAGGCTGGCCTTTTAGTATTTACTGTTCTACCAAACTGGCCGTGCCATGCTGGAGCTTTGAAATGAGATCATTTGCATTTGAAACTGAAAGGAAAATCTGGGGGGGTTGCAAATGGAACCTGAAGGAACTATACTTTAAAGTGCCATCAAAATGCTGACCGCTCTGAAAAATGAAGCTGAAGAGATTTCAAGACAGGAACAAAAATGGATAGTCTTTTTCCTAAAACAGGAAGAACAACGCCTACTTTTTCACAGCATAGTGGGGATGAGGCTATGTTTGTGTGATGCAAGACAACACCATGTTCCAGATTCCTCTCCTAGCTTCGAGTACTTTGGTGCGGCTAAACAGCGAGGAAACAGTGTGATTCTCCTAGTGTGGCAAAAACAGCTCCCTAAGACAAGGTGCAGTGTGACACCGATGCATTTATAATGCTTCTAGTTTTGTGACTGGCCTGTCCAGCAACGTAGTAGGTGGTGTGGACATACCTAGAGTTAATGAATGCTTGTGGAAAACAGCACTGTGACTTTGAAGAATAGCATACAAAGGCCCATGAAGACATGAAGTGTCTCATGGACTCTTACGGCTTTAAACACTGCACAGTAAATAAAATCACAATGCTGAGTGCCCTGAGGATTTCTAGGAAAACCAGTTTACTCTGTGCTGTCCGTTCTTGGCACTAAACAACACTATGGAACAAGTAGTACGTGATCAAAGATGCTATTCATTAAGTAAAAATTAGGTAACAATCATCAGTCTTGTATTTTCTGTGTGCTTTGTTTTTTATGCCGGTTAAAAATCTCCTAACTTCGTTATATGAAATACAATGAAAAGATAGGTATCTAGTGAGTATTTTTCTAAATGAAACAGGACCTGTGAGAAATACCCTACTTGTCAGTCTGGGAAAGAGGTAATTCAGAAGGAAAATGACTGAATTATGAAGAAACATCCTGAAGAGTCAAAACCAAGACTGCAGAGGCCGTATAAAGCTTCCTGGCTGTTACAGATCCAAAGGGAATGACGAATCAGAAGATAGCAGGGGCCTCTCAACTTCAGATGCAAGACAGCAAGGTTTGGACACTCACTGCTCAATGAATGGTGCCCAATACATAAAACCATTCTTTAATTAAAACTATTCCTGTATGCCAAGGGAGAGGGCACCATGTGGTTGGGCTGGCAGCTACCTTTAACGAATGGATTGTAGGATTCTCTGTATACAATATTTTCTTAAACAACTAGGACATTGTGGTTGAAAGGAGTGAATGTTTCTGCCCTTTGCACCCTTCAGCAGAGGGGAACACTAACTGTCCCATGAGGCAAGAGCCAGCGCAGTTTTCCCATGTCCAGTCAAGCTCTTGCACATCTGCACAGAATTAAGAGTTATAATTTACAGCTAAATATATATATGTATGTAAACTATGCATTTATTAGTTATGTTTAAAGGCTGTGATTAAAGATCAAAATCTTCTTGCCCGAAGGACTTCACATGAAAATAAAAGGACAATCTTTGTCCCCAGACTGGCGGAGGGAAATCCTATTAAAATATTTCCCCATCATGAACTATAAGTGTGATTAAGCAATGCCTTAAAATAAGCATAATGAAAACATTATCCATCATTTTCAGTTGTGGTTTTCCAATTAAATCAGGGTATAACCTATTTGACAATTGGAATGCAATGATGCCTGTCCCTAGTGGTAAATAAATATCAGTTTGACTTTGGTATGATGAAAGCTTTTATTTTGTAGCTGTTGAGGCATGCACGTGTTTGGACTCAGGCTGATACCAAATACGTCCAGCTGGAATAAATATCTGCTCACTGAAGGGAAATCTAGTGTGAGGTGTTTTCTGTGGGTGAAGTTCAATACAAAAGAAAGGGAAAAGGGGCCAATATTTTCAGGGATTTTGAGCTGCACGAGAAATACTCCATGTACTAGCAACTGAAATCAGAAGGCGGAGTGCTGAATGACACAGGGTGGCAGCACAGATCAGCAATACTGACTTCTGCCAATTGAAAGGATAAGAAAAGCCTCGTGTCCTCCTTGCAGAAATTTGTGATTTTTATTTGAGCTATTTTGTTCATGCCTTATTGTCACCACATGATTGTTTTCTTAAAGGTCATTCACCTTAAATTGGATTGAAGTCAAGCTAACCTCCTATGGCTTGGGCTAGCTCTAAATGAAATCACTAGTGGGTGCAGAAACAAGCTCCTAGGGAATGCTTGGTCTGGAATGGGGAGAGTTAGACATCTCAGGTGAAATCCTGATGTTGAAATCAAATGAGTGGCTCGTTATTGACTTTAATGAGACCTGGATTTCAATGCTAGGCTAGAATTTTCAGGAGATCAAAGGAGAGGACAGTAAGATTCAGGCATTTCAGTCATTCAGCCACTTGGATTTGAAGACAATGTTGCAGAGGAGTGGTGTAGTTTGAAAACCCTAATCCCAAATCCACGTTCAGTCACTTGCCTAACTGACCTGGCTCGTAGGGGTTTTGCATATTTGCACTCCCTGTTGACTTAATGCAAATATATTGAGAAAGTGTGCAGCGTTACCTTTCAGCAACATTATTACTGGACTTTCTATAATTTAAAGGGTTTCAGTCTGCAAATTTAACATATTGCTTTAATCTCCCTGTATTCATTCCCCTTGTGTAATGATATCCACAAGGTGAAAGTAAACTATCATTTCCAACAGAATTAAACTTATTTCTTCATAGCTAGTATATAGAAATGTGGGTTAATTTCTGTGTTCACGTCAGCTGCCTCGTGCATCTGGGTTTCCATCCCACAAAGGCTTATGCGGCTTCTTACCACTAAGCATGCCAGGTTTTCCATTACAGTCACATGAAATTACTTCCACGTTTAAGGTACATATTAGCAGGATCAAGATCCTTAGGTAATACACTGAGAGAGTGCGCGTTCTCTAAATTCTGTGACACAGTGGGCTGTAATAAAGGAATAATGACCTTGCATTTTCATGTCACAATGTCAGCATTACTTTAATTTAATCCATTGTAATTATTTTCTCGGGAACAAAAATCTCATTTAATAGTAATCTAGGAAAAGTGGCTTTTTCTTTCGTCCACTTAGTCATTTGTTCTTTTATGTGTGTTCAGCTCTTGTCCATCCTGAAAGACTCTGGAGTGACTGGAGATACAATGAAATTATGACATCTCAAGAGAAGAGAGGCTGAACTCTAAACAAACGAGAGAAGAAAAGATTTTTGGCCACTCTTTGTACTCATTTTGACTGACATCTACTGAGCAGCAGTGTCTACTAAACATTATATGAGAAAATAGCTTTTACTTTCTTGATAGAAATACTGAATGTAGGTGCTTTTTTACACATTTTATTTCTCGTCTTTTGAATTAAAAATCAAAACACTTCACCCATCCTTTAAATGCTGCAGTGAAGATAAAGGTCAAGTGCTTTATCTTCATATAAAGATGATTACAATAATCTCCTTACACATTCCCTTGAAAAGCTGACTTTTCAGTGCCCTCTGTATCTTTCTTGCAGTCCTTCTTTGCTTCTGGACATCCTTGTTTCATTCCCATTTACTGGGCATGTGTATAAGCACATTGCTTTTGTCCAAATGACTGCACATTGCACCCACTATCATTAGATACAGCGAAGATAATAAACAAAAAAAGAAGTTCACTATAAGCAGGAAGAATTCTGCGACAAGTTGAGGCAATCTGTGTCAATGTCAAAAGGAGGAAGGACATTTGCACAGCATACATTATGCAGCTCTAAACACTTGCTTGAATATACATTCCGAGCACATAGTACTTATGATAGAGGTTGTAAGGAGATTTTAAACTTTTATTCCTCAGGGCTCTATCCTGCAATGTGGTGTTGAAAGGCTGCCACTCCTTCTGAAATCATGAAAGTGGTGGCAAAATATTAGCTGATTTAAATTATTGTAGAACCATTGAAGCCTTTCTCCTTATTTCTGTAACATTTTACAACAGCAAAATCCCTAGTCCTTAGGAGAAAGAACAGTTCCAGAAGTTGTTCAGCCTTTTAGAGTATCAGATCAGCAGACATCAACAGCACCATGAAATGTATTCCCAAGGGACAGCGGGGATTTCATACATCTTGGACATCTGTAGAAATTCTAGTGCTAAGAAAATAAGCTGCATCATTTGAAGAGGGTGAAAAACCCAAGCACTGGCTACTCTGTTAGTAATAATAAGGTGGCATCTGATATTTGAAGGTCTAATCCTGTCCTGTTCTGATGTTGTCACATCAGGCAGCAAATGAAGTTTTAAAATAGCCAAGATGGCTAGGGATAATTACAACCAAATTGTTCTCAGTATTTTTTTTTCTTTAAAGAATGGTTGACCATTAAAAAATTGCCCAAAATAGGTCCAGCTATATTATCTCACCTCCAAGTAAAAGTACCCAAGATGATTCCAGCAGCACATCGGAGCACTGAGAATTTTTATGGAGATGTGAGGTATAATGGATAATCTGACAAATGTAACTATTACAGTTTGAGCACACCACCAAAATAGCTCCCTGCCTTCTGGAAAGTAACAGTACGTTTTAGAATAGCCCAGACTCAATTCATATTGATCCACATAAAGAATAATGACCAACCACACTGTTTCAGTAGAATTAATCCAATCTCTTTCCCTACTTCCCTTGTTGAACCCTCAAGAGAGAATTATAGATTTCTTATACTGTTATGCTCATTCACTTACGATGTGGCAATGACCTACTTTCTGTTTAACACAGGGAACGCGGGACTGGGAATGTACGAACACACAGCATTAGGCTTATGCATATAGTGTTGTGATTGTCAGAGATAAAATCTGACATCCAATAAATCTTTGATCTTGAAAGGAAATGGTGCTTATTTGCATCTAAGTACTTGCAAGCAATTGCAGGTAATCCAAATGGAGAATCAAAGCCAGAGAAGCTTTTTGCGAGTAATTACACATTTAAGAATTCTAGGCCGAAAGCTGTTTGAGTTTGACTTGCTCAGAGAAGCACTGGGGACTGAATTTGCACAAGTTTACAAACACAGCTTCTTTCCAACTCCCTGTGACCTTGCCTTTGGTCATTGCAAAAGAAATGCTAATTAATGGAGCATAAAGTGGTATTTATTTGTTCCTTGTAAATCTCTCAGTTGAGAAGGATGCAACCTGGAGGGGATGTTGATATCGGTTATTAAACAAAGCAAATAACACGTCTCCTCAAATGCTACAGTCTTGCACGTGTACTGGAAAGAATGGAAGGCCAAGTAATGAATAACAGAAAGGTTTGGCTCAAAGGCTTGTGGACAACTGCAATGTAAACATCATACCTCAGAATTACAGGCACATAAGCAATATGGTTGACACATGGTATGTTGTGCTTTATGTCAGAACCTCTTTGGTACAGGGCAAAGCTGTGATAATCCTTCATGTTTTTATGCCAAGAAGAAAATTGATTTGCTTGAAGTGTGGAAAACGAGATGATCTCACTCTCAATGGGTGATGTCCTTCATGTGAAGGCAGGAAAGATCAAAAATGCAAAAATTATTTTTTTAGAATTGAAAATTTGGCTTGAGTAGAAGAAAACTTCATTTGCAAAAGTTCTCCGCAAATGGAATTTTCACTGGATAATATTTTTTTCAAGTGACAGTCTAGCTTTCTATAAGAAGGTCATTTTAAAATAACAATCAGGATTTTGCTCAGAAGCACTGGACAATACTTTGTGAGATGGATAGGACTTTGTTTCCGTTTTCTTCTTCAAAACGAGTGCAGAGTGTGTTACACACAGATTTTGCTTCAGTTCACAAGGCAAATTTTAGTAGTTTTCTTTTCGGTCAGCGTTCCTCCAGGTCCTTTGTAAGATTTCTAGCGAAGCTGGGTGTTGTTTGCTATAGCCAAAGATACCAGCTTGGCTCCAGGTGAATAATTAGGACATAACCTACCTGAGAACATTTAGCCAAAGACAGAGTTTAACTACTTGTCCTAGCGTACTACTGCACACTAGTGAATCATGGCTGCTCGGCAGCAGATGTATATAAAAAATGTATAAGTCAAAAATGCCTTTGTTTTCTACGGTAATTGAGAAATGTAAGTCATTTTCATCTACACAGAAAGAAAGGAGCTATGAAAATGAAAATAATCATTTTGGTTTTTACGTAGTCTTATGATAAACTTTAAATATCAACAAAAACTTACATTTTCACAATTTCTGGAATCTTTTAAAAATTAATTTTGTTTTCTTTAAAGCGCTCCCTTTCTCCTGTTTAACAAAAATGAAGTTTTATCTTGAAAATGGAAAAGCTCCATAATAAATGAAGAACAATACTGCCAAGAGACATTTTCGGTGACAGATCCTTAGATTTACTTTTAATGTGCATATATGACAACACATTTTTTAAAGTTCAGAGCTATGTCTCCGTAGCTGCTACTTACCCCGCATTATTTGACAACTAAATCCTTTACAGTGCACCAAAGAACATGATCACTAGTCATTACTGACATACCAAGTTTCAAATGCAAGTTTATCTGGTATTTGAGTGATCTCTCTGGGGAAAAAAGTGCTCAGATGGCTATTTTTCATAGTTCAGAAGGAGGATGTTTTTTCACCTTCTTATAATTCAAAATACCTAACCAACTTTACTCACTCTGCAGAAGTTAATTAGCAGCTATTATAACATTCCTTTTACTTTCTGACAAGCTGTATGTATATAATTATAGCTTTACATCCTCTCATTCCGAGCATTGCATCATCCGAACCTGCATGGTAAATGAGAATTATTGTCTCTGTGTTTTCTAGTGATATTAATGTTCAAAGTCACAGTAAAATGTCCTTCATGTAAAGAAGTTTAATCCTGGAGTAATTAGGTTCTTCTTTCATCTTCACTCACAAGACAGAAAAGGGAAAGAAAAAAAATCGAAACCTCTAAAAACATGCAGTCATTGAATAAGTCTTTCCATGATGACTGTAAGTGAACAGATAGACCGCAAACTTTTTGAAACAGTCAAAAGAAATCCTTTCATGTGGTTTGGATCTCAGAAAGCAAGTTTGGAAATGTGTCATGTACGAAATGAATAATGTTGGAAGTAAGACTGCTACACTCCACAGCTTTGTTCATAGTCCTTTCTGGGTTGATTGAAAACAATCAGCTGGAAAGACCTGCATACACTGGGAAATGGCACAAGTGGCCCTTACTAAGATATCTAATTTTCCTCCTATTATGCTAATTAAAGAAAATTACTTTCAATAACAGAAAATGATATATCTATATTGGTTCCATTTAACTAATGTTCCGTAGCTTCATAGGCAATCCATGAAAGCAAATAAAAATATATTCAGCTAGAATTTATGGAGAGTGTTCCAGCAACTATCCAAAAGCAGGGCTGAGGTTTAAAGTTGCCCCACTACAGAACCTGCTTCATGCTGCTACAAGAGATTTTCTACATTCTTTTTCTAATTTTATAATATAACAATTACTGACTCTCGTGATAAATCTGATTTGATAGACACCATATTACAAAGTGACTAATACCATCTTTCTCCTTTGATAAAGAGAAAGTCCGTATTTTTTTCAGAATTATGTAATTCCACTTTCAAAGAACAAGAAATAAAGGTAAAATCTCTTTTACGTTTGTCCCAAGACACTCAGGGTTCAATGCGTGTCTTTTAAGTTAACATTAACAAAATTTCACTCTGAGCTGCCTTAACCCTGCTTTAAAGTGAGTAAAATAAGTTCTGCTGCAATGACATTATGCAATGTGGAAAATATCATGGCTGCGGTCAGAACCATAGTTTTATGTTTCCTGATTCATTTCCAAACTCTTATTATATATTTGTGATATACTTTCATGTAATTTCCATTTGGTTTGGGAGGCTAGAAAACAGAGCAAAACATCTGGTTATTGAAGTGTTTCCACTTATTTTGAGCATAGAATCATTTTTAAAATCAAATGTAACTTTATTGATTGCATTGATCACAGATTATGTTCCAGTGGTAACTATGAGAAATCAACATTTTCCAAGTGCTACTGTAGAGTACTATCCTTTTTTTCCTCTAACTATGAATGATCATGGACTTGCATTAAAAAGGATGCAGTGCTTTAAGTTTGTTGATTCTAAATGGTGACCTGGTAACTATTGCAGAGCAATTTGGCTATCTATGGGTGTATTAAATAAAGGTGTGTTAAGCTTGGCAACCATAAAGCTTATTCCATTTTAGGGAGGATCCCTTTCTCTGCTCTTAGTGTTTTCCTAGCCATAGGTGCAAGAGCCTTACAACACACTTAACTGCCAGCTAATGAACTACAGAGATAAATTAGCCACACGCTTGTTGTTATTGTTGTTAACAATCCCAGACCAACTGCCAAGAAAAGTTGAAGTTACTCTTTAACTTATGAGCTGAAGTCCCTGTGGGAAGCGGAGGGACTCCCAGCGATTCCAACTTGCGAGCTGAGCCCATCATCTCCAGCAGCGGCAGGACTTGCGCACTCTTTGACACTTGGAAAACATTCAGCTTCCAAACCTCTTAAATCTTAACTTGTTCTGCTTAGATTGCCAGCAAGTCAGCCAGTAAATGCCAGTTACAAAGTGGTTTCCTATTCAAGGAATGAGGTGCAAGGTGTCAATGAATTTCATAACCAGCCTGGGAGAGGTTACACTTTGATTAGGTTTTAACTGGTAATCAAAGTTGAAAGATTCTGCCCAGTTGCTAGTTTCCCAAGTCATTAAAAGTCCCACCTCTGAGCTAAACTTACCAGCAGCAGCTTGTATTTTAAGTTAAATGAATATTTGGAAACTTAATTTAACGGAAAGTGGCAGCAGGATGAATGAATTAATTTATTTTGTAGCATTGGCAGAAAAATGGAAACTGGACAAAGTAAAATACTTCAGCTTTGCTGGCAAGAGATTCGTAAAGGGAGACTGTGTTTTTAAGTAGTCTGGATTTTTAATAATGCATGTAAGCTGTACCTTGGGTCCCAGTCAGTTCACCTGGTTTTTTTTTTGCAAAATCTCCTATTTCTCAGAAGCAGCCAAAATTCACACTTTGTCTTCTGACAGTACTCTCATCAAAGCTTTATCTGTCTATGTTTCTATCCTGGCATTTATGAGGGTTTTTTGTGACCATACTATCTAAACACCACACAAGATTTAATTTTACACTTGGAGCACTCCTACTAGAATTTTTTTTCCCAGACTTTTGCAAATAAATATTGTTGCAATACAGACTAAAAAGTCTCCGAGGTCGTTCATGTTGTGAAACCATAAATTTATATAAATTATCAAAATATATAAATATAAAAAAGTATATGCATTTTTTTGAACTTATTATATATCACGTAACACACCCTGCCTGTGTCATTCCTACATCAAATCATTCATTGATTGTGATTCTTCTTTTTTTTTTTTTTACTCCTGTGCGAGATTAAAGACCTTTTAGAAATTAGTGATGGGCCAACAGCTTCTCTTTCCTGCTCTACTTACTTATAAGCAGAAGAGAGCAGAAGAGCTAAATACCAGCAAAAAGATGACTTCTGGCAAATTTTCAAAGGTCAGAGAAGTGGAAGATGAAGGCAGGTTTCAGATACACAGTAGAAAGGAAAGGACTGGAAGGCAGGTAAGGGGAACTCAACTTCATGGCCAGATGTTCAGCAGAGCTTCCGAGGGCAGCCTAGATGGCAACGTGCTTTCAGTATACACAAGCTGAAGACCTGTACTTTGGATACCAGAAGTGGATCCAAACTGCTGTTACGAATATATACCCTGTCCAGTCATCTCTACACACCAGTAATAGAGGCTGTTCTCTTTTGGTCACAAATGACTGTGCTTTTCTCCAGTTTCCCCCGTGTGCTTAGTCTCCTCTCTGCCTGATCTATTCAGGCCTGGGGGGAGCATTTGGCACCGCGTGTGCTCGTGCGTTCCCCTTTTGCAGCACGCAACAGCCAGTTAATCTCATGCAAGGACATGTAGTAAGCAGGTGAATCTGAGTCTGATGTTGAGTTGAAGCCACCCTCCTCCAACCATATAGAGGAGGCAAAAACTGTAGCCGTTGAACTGCTGTGTTTCTCTCTTGAGGGGAGAATGCTAAGCCCTGGGGACAGGTGGAACATGCACAGTTCTGCAAAGCCTCAAAAGGGAGAGTGCTTGTGTTTGTATTTGTCTGGGACAAATCTTGGTCTTTGCACATGATGACACCTGTAAGGCACAGAGAGAGCCGGACATCTAAACAAGGCCCTGAGTGTGCAGCATTCCCAACTACACGCTGAAAGGAATCTGTGAGAGAAAAAAATTACAGTTGTGAGATTTAGCATAGTAATTCCATTTATCCATAATATGTGGAGCTGATTCTACTCCTTATATTGTAAATTTTACCTAAAATAAACTGCTCTGATGAGAGAGTAAAAAAGTATACAGAAATTAAAAGCAAGGCAGCAAAGATTCTCAAGAGGTTATTTTCTGCTGAGGGAAGTCAATGATCTTACACTGACTTTTAGGTCAAATTGTGCAAGCTTACTGATGTTTCCCCCAGAAGAGATCGACCTAATCTTTTACAAAATCTATTTTTAAGATTTCTTACGTTACTCTCTTGAACTTCATTTGGTGTAAAAGCTAGTTCTGATAATACCGTGAAAACAAAGAGATATCAAGAGAGAAAAACCTGTGCTCTTTATTGAGAAGATAGAAATTCATTATTCACAGCTGCATACACACGATTTTGAGTTCTAACAGCCAGCAATTAGTTTAAACAGTAATACCACCAAGGGAAGCATAACTTAGTTAAAATTTACATTTAAATGAGATCATTTGGGGAAATCAAATGCAGAACAATCTGTTATTTTTATATAACATTTCATAGTAGATTTTCTTAGTAAGGTATTCTTCACAACACAGTTTTATTACTTGCTGGTCTGAAATTACCATGATACATTTGTATGTGTGGGGGAAAAAAAAAAAAGTCTTACTTACCATTTGTTCATTAACAACCTGATGCAGAAAATTATCTCTGTTCGGGAAAGCTTATTAACCACATTTAACTTAACACTCATGCTTGGCCCTGCTGAAAGCTAAGCACGTACATAAGTGTTTTTCTGAGCACGAATTGAAATTCCAAATGCATTTACTTGCTTTCTTCAATCATATTCTCAACCTACAGTGATAGAAGCTGTTTCTGTTATGAAGCTCTTTGAATTTGTCAGCTATTTATAATTCTTTTAACCAGTTAAAAACCAACGTATCAAGACTTTGTGGAGATTTTTATGCCAGATAGGAATTTCTTGAGATTTAACTGTGAATTTTGAAATTAGAACAGAATGAAAATTTGATCTTTCTTCTTTTGGGAAGCTCCTGCATTTCAGCCTTTTGTTTTGTTTTGTTTTGTTTTGTTTTGTTTTCTTTTAATCTGAATTTTTGGCTATTATTATACTTAAAATTTTCCACAGCATAAAAACTTTCTAAATAGAAAATTCTTGACATTTCCAAGTAAAAAAAGGTCCATTCAGTGTTGTTTTGACATTAAGCATTAAACTGCATCTGCCAGTGAAGGGACGGTATTTCATAGGGTTTCTGGAATCTCTTTTTCCCATTTTTGTCCATAGCTCAACTTCTTGTCTGGATTTTGTAATACAGAATACGTACTTTTTAAGGACTTTGGAGAATAACTGGCTCTCCTCCGTGACAAAAAAATTCCAGCTTCAGTGCGATCCAGACATAGAGCAGAGGAAAGTTTTAGGGGCACAGCGCTCTGGAAAAACAGTTCCAAAAGACTGGCAGAATAGGACCCTTAACTCTGGAGTACCTGGAGAGCACGGCCATCCAAGCCTGGGGGAATAGGCGTGTTTCTGTACTGACTGTCTCTGGGAGTACCTGCCTAATCCTTTGCCTGAGCTAGCAGGTAGCAAGGACAGCCTGCAAGCTACGTGCAGAGGCACCGACAGGAACGTGGCTTGTGCAGTTTATTGACAAAAAAAGTAGTCAGCCAGGACTGTATCTCCTACTGGAAGAGATGCAAGAGTGTTGTGTCTATATTGGCGAGCCATTTTTCTGCTAAATAAACTGAGTAACTCTGTGGCAGAGCAGACTAGAAGCCTGTAATGGATGATTTCATCATCCATTCAGCACCTGGAATGAGCAAGTGTTTCATAGGACACAGAGTAAGATGGGTTCATGACAGAAAACATTTATTTAAAAACATGATGGAACAGCTAATAAGGAAAAACTGTTGCCATGCACAGAATAAGAAGGTCCAGAACACAAAAGTATCTGAACTGAATTTATATTAATAGTGAAGAGTTCTGCAATCTATTAAGTACGAAGAATCTTATCTTTCATTTCTTATTTTTATCACTATTATTTCCTATTTTCCTCTCTTTTTGATCCACCGACTTAACCACCATGGTTTTTAATACATCAGCGGCACGGCATTTTCTGACTCAAATCTAAACTGGGCTCTGTGAGCTTTCCTCTCACCACTAGACAATGCTAATAAAACCTCTCTTGAAAAGCATGAGGTAAACCTATTTTGAGATGGGTAGTTGGATGGAGATCAATAAGGCCTGTGCCAGCAGAGAAGTTAAAAAACATAACAGTGAATGGTCAAGGCCAAAAATGATGTAAATTAATGAAAACTTGGCCATCCTCAAAGCCGAAAGCCAGACTAATCACTCATTCCTGATCTCTGCGGCAAGCTCCACTGTAATAAAACAGAGTTTTAAACAGTCTCATTTTGACATGTTTATGCATTTGTGATGCACTCTTGTCTCTATCTGAAAATGACCCTCTGGCAATGTCAGCAGACAGAGAGACCAGGAGTGGAATAGGCTTGGAGGCTCCCATCTCTAATGGTCATCTGTCTGCCCTGGTCAAGAGGGAGCAGGGCGTTCGAGAGAGCCAGCTCTGGTACTGCTTGTGCTGGCCTCCTACTTCAGTCTCCCATGTACCCAGACGTGCCACTTAGAGAAAGTGCTAAAATCTGTGATTAAAAATGGCCCTCTGAGGAATTTTTAACAGCTGACACCAAAGCTCGAAGTGATAGCTTTTGTTGAGTTGAGATATTTCTGTTAATTACCAAGCCAGTCTTTGTTGCAACCTCTTCAGCGTGTGGTTTCAGTGTTTGTTTTCTTTCTTTCGGACAGATCCTTGCGTAGAACCACAGCTATTTTTCTCTTCATTCTAGGGAGAATGACATCTTGTCAGGTTTTATTATAACAGGTGCCAACGGTTTTAGCCGAGTTAGCGGAAACATGAATTTGAATAACTTCTCAGGCATTAGCATTTTCTTTATGCAGCACAGATATGTTATACCACCAGGCAGTCAGGCTGGGTGGAGTTACATGTAATAAATATTTGGCTACTTGTCTTGATCAGTTGATACCAACTGAGCGAACTCCTAAGTGTGAAAATGCTGCAGGGTGGACGATTCATTCTGTTTGGGGGTCCCACAGCCTCCTAGCTTTAATGGGCTTTGGATCTGACCCTGACCTTCCAGCAGACCTTCAGATAGCCCTTCTGCTGAGCATCTATGGAAGGGAGTGAGTGAGTTAAACTGGAATTAACTCCTTAGTATGAGGTAATTTTACTGCAGATTGTTCATATGAATAAGATCATCTGAAATGGCTACACAAGCATTGGCTTTTAAAACAGAGTCTAGCTTTCTTCATTACATCATATAAGGAAAAAAAAAAAGGCTTTCTGCTCCACATTGCAGCTGGCAAGCCCCTTGCCAGGGGATCCAAACACAACTTGAATTTTCTGTACCCAAATCTGCAAGCTAGAATATATCTGACTATCTATCTTCAGCTTCTCCTGTAGTGAAGGATGTTTACACAACCTGACCTCGAGAGAAAACTGACCTTTGCAGGATGTGCATACCCTGTGCCCTTGCATACAAACACCTGCCTTCCTTGAACAAGCAGCAGGAGGTGGCCTTATAGAAACAGTGGATGAGGTAAATGTAGGCTACACTTGTAGTTTCAGGAATTCATACTCATCAGAGTTCATGCGATACGGAGGTATATTTGAAACGTGTGCGACTTCAATAGTATGACCGTTGTTATCTGTAAGGGGTAAATCAGTCTTCCTGTCTCCAGAATTGGACTTGAATTTTTCAACATTTAAAAAAAAAAAAAAAAGAAGACTGAAACTGCAGAAGGAATCACTTTTAGAGTATTTCTCATTTTGAAGAATTTTCAAAAATGAAAGTATCCTTCTGTTATATTTTTAAAACAAAATGAATCAAACCGTCTTCAGTTGTCTAAATGGAGAATGAAATTTGTGCAGCTGCTTGATTCTTTAAAATTGTCAAAATTTTGACTTTCTGTTCTGTGACATAAAGCAAAATGAGCTATATATGTCAAAGAAATGCTATTGCAATGCAGAAAGGAGCTGCTTTTCCACTGTCATTTGCTAGCAATTTAAAGAAACTCACCCTATTTCAGCTGTTACTGAGCATGAAAAGATCATGTTTGACTTTTCCCAGTCAAAGCTATTGTAGTGCATTACTGCCTGGACAGACACTGGATATATCCTGCTGGTAGTAGTGCAGCTGAACAGAGGAGGAGAGAAAGGATTTTTCCTCCTCTTAAGAAATTGTACCCTGACTTCAGCAGGTTACAAGAATATTTGTGCCTGGGTCAGGGTGAGGATGTCCACATGACTCAGCAGTGAGCGAGGACAGTCCTTCGGTTTAGACAAGATAGTGAGTAACTGCAAATATGATCTTCACTTGTCTCCTTCAAGGGAACTTTGATCCTTCTGAACTCTCCCAGGCTTGTGTGGAAACACCACGATCAATGCCAGGCCGTGAACTTGCGGCAGTCCCCGAGATCATTTCTACTTCGGCAAATAAGGGCTTGGTGCAACGCGGTGGATGTTGCTGAATGGTACCTGAAACTGAGATTAATTTGTGTGAGATTATGTTTCTCGCTCCCAGTTTTATCTATTTGAAGTGTAAAATAAAATGGACGTGTTCATAAAAAGTTTCAGCCAATGTTTGTTGTGTCTTGGCTTTCATTTGTTGTATGTGTTCATCAAATATAGACAAATGGAAGCTACCGGTGATCTAAGACATTAATGCGTCCAAGGATTGTGCTGTTGCTATAAACCATATTGTAATCCATGTTTCATATGGAAGCTGAGATTCTAGACTGAATTACAGTTTTACTGTTCAAATACAGTGCAGTCACTGCCATTTATAATGGAAAAGGACAACTGCAGAGCAAGAAAATAAATAAATAAATGGTGTTACTTGTAGGAAACTGGAGTATTTATCTATTTCAGTTTGAAAAGGTGTCTTAGGCTGTGATTTAAGAGGGAAATGATTGTAATAAATCAAATGAAGCAAGGGCCTGGATTAAAGATGAGAAAGCTAACATAGCCAAGATAAATGAAGTTGAGTAAAGTTACTTATTTGTGATATTTGCAAGATGGGGTTCAGCAGCTGGTGTAAGACCCAGCCTTAATTTCCCTAGTAAGAGAAATTTTATAGGCAACGTGTTACTTGCTCTATGATACTGTGAACATTTTATTTTAATTAGAATTTCATCATTTTAATGTCCTTTCCATTAAAACAATCTGACAAATCAATTTCAGTGTCTGGAACATGCTTAGGTGTAGCATGAACTGGCAAAGTTTTAGGTAGCCACAATTCTAACTCAACTGTTTTGTTGACCTATGGGCATAGAACTTATAATGCCCCGAGGTAAATCAAATGTATGTACATGTGTGCAATTATATATTTAGATTTGTATATGTAAGTGTTTGTGTATATTTATCTGTACTTATATATGTTATGTGTTTGTGTATATTTATGTACTTATATATGTAGTAACAGTAATATTTTTATAACCTATTCTTTTTCTTTATAACCTCGTCTTTTTCTTTGTCTCAAAGGACATATTTTGTTACTAATATTTTCTGTCCTTGGTCTTACTGAAAAGTCATTTTTAAGAAAGAAAAAAACAACACAAAAAACAAAACCACAAAAGTTTACCTCTTTTTTTTTTTTTT
>VWZK01019372.1:0-13304 GCA_013396935.1 Baryphthengus martii | reverse complement strand
TTTTTTTTTTTTTTTTTTTTTTTTTTTTTTGTAGGCCTTAGCTGTTTTATCTGATTCAAGTATTTTTAAATTATTTCATTTTTCATCTTCAGGTATACAATGAATAGAGCAGTGGAAAAACTCATAACAGAAATTGAAAACACTGGGATAAAGATGAATAAGGGAATGTGATAAAAATATGCAAAATAATAAACAGTATAGAAGAGATAGATCAGGAGCATCTATTCTCCCTGTCTCATAACACGAGAACGTGGGGACTTCTATGAAATTAAAAGGTGGTAAATTCAAAATAGATAAAAAGAAATATATTGTTGTACAGAGCAGGTAAATATTAAAACTTCTTTCAAAGAATGCTATTAAGGCTGAAGATTTAGTAAGATTAAAAGGTAGATGGATGTTTATATTGTTTGCAAGAATATCCCCATTTTCAATAGTGAATGATAATATAAATTCTGAAAGATTTAATAAGCTTCATGCTATGGGTTTATAACAATCTTTATCTGTTATAACTCTGGACTCTCTCTGGAAGGTATTAACGATGTTTCTTGTATGTTACGTGATCACCTACTTTTGGTGATTCCCTGGGAAAGGGCTGCAAATGAGGCTGATGCTCCTATGAGAAGAAATGTTCTTTCCTTATAGTAGTGACATTCAAAGTGTTTCCTTGTATTTCTTAGAGGAGCTTAATATAGAAATGTAAAGTCTCACAGAACTTACGATCTGAGACTACAGGTAGGCAGAGAGTTTGTGAGGAGTCCTTACGGCTACACCTAATGCTTGTTCCTCACCACCGAGGACTTGGGTGGGTAGTGAACTAGAAAGGGATGAGCCTTCCCTCGTCCCTGTTCCCAAAGAGATGGTTATAGCTGATACAACCTCCTGCGTGATCATGGGTCTTGTGGTGCAGCTGAGATCATGGGGTCTTGTGGGCAGCAGGAGGGTAGATTTGTTTAGGCACCTTTGAAGGAGAAAGAACGAAATGTCGAGTGTAAATTGGGGTAACTCACAGAAATACTTGAAATACATAGATCACGAATCACACATTTGCTGGGATATGACCAAATAAAAAACATTTAGTCTCTGTGCATTAAAAATATACATAAGGAAGATGGCTTATAGATTTATAAAATGATAAATGTTTAATACTGGGGGGAAATGGCGGTTTGGAAGTGCAAAGGGATTAGTCAGTTCCTATTCATTTTAATTAGCAGATGAATTATTTCCCTCCCTTATCGGCACTAAGACTTGGATGACATTTTAAATGGACAGTCTATACTATTCCATCGCTGGCAGCATTTCCCATGCCTGTGGGCACTTGACTGACTGCTGTGCTTGGGCTTCTCACACTTGGCTCACATGCAGTAAGCTCCTTGGATGGGATTCATCTCACTAGATGTAAGCATCTACTTTGGACATAAACATTATGGATATTGACAAGTGGAGGCCGTAGAGCCGAGCTTCTCAGGCTCGGTCTGCTCCTGTACTCACAGGCTTTTTTGACACGTATCTTTGGGAAATGCTTGTCATCTGCTAGTTCTTCAGTAGGAACAAGCACCATTCCCAAACCACTCATTCATAACTTTTGCCTAGAGCAATAAAGTCCTACTAAGCATTTCCTTGCCTTCTTGCCCAGAAATTTCTTTAAGATTTTGAACGATACACAGAGACCTTGAGGAGTTCATGAATCACTGCTAAATACACATCTTCTCCACCTTGTGGTCTCTCTGTCCTTCCCTCTTTACTAAATACTGAACTACTAACTTTTTCCTTTTTCTTTTCCTTTTCCTTTTCCCCTTTTCCTTTTCTTCTTGCTCTCTCACAGTAGGTATCACCATTTTTTAATCTAAGCAAAGTCTTCAGACTTGAAATATTGGCACATCCTGGTCTGTGGGCACTGCCTTGTCCCAGTGTGTTTATTATAAACAGATGATAATTAAGATTCAGATGATAATTAAGGCTTAATAACCATTCATTATTATCCATGTGTCAGATGCAAACTTACTTCCAGTGGAGTGAAGTCAATATAAAGTGAAAGGCAGCAGGGATGGTAAACAAGCCTCACATTTATCATGACATAGTGAAAAAATCCCCACTATCAAGCTGTACATAGTGAGGCTCTTCCAACGCACAGTTGGTCATGATTCACATTATAGTTATGGATTAGTTGTCATTTATTGCTCTCTTGTTTGACTAACCTGCAAGCAAACAAGTGCAGGTCTGACATTATACATAGACTAATTATTCAAAATCTGTCATCATTTCTCTGTGTTCATGATTTTTCTCAACTTTTCTCGACTTTGCAAAGCCATTGATGCCTACCAAGTGGATCCAATTCAACAGTTGAACTTGAGAACCTAGCAAAAACTTTCTTGACTTTTAAAGGGACGATCATCCTACAGAAAGACGTAATTCTTACAAATAGCAAAATTAATCCTCACACCTTTAATTTCTCCTACACTAATGTATTCCTAAACATAGCAGAATCCTTGCTGAGCCTCTCAGTTCAGTTCCTGAGATTTAACCAGAGAGATCTGCTTAATTATTCAAATAAATTAACTCCTTGTTTAACAAATTCTTGGAGATCAAGTCTCCAGATATTCATGTGTGGAGCTCTGATGCGTCAGCAGATTATGTCCTTTAAAACTGGGTGAAATTCTGTACCAGAGGCAATAAAATAAGCATAGTTCAGCATATATTTTGTGAAATCAAAATCCAAGAATGATACCCCAAATACTAAAAGCGTTTGTCCTACAAATCAAATGAAACTGCTGACTACAAAGAAAAGTGACTGCAGCCTGAGAGAAAATGTGCAAAATCAAATGGGACTGAATATCCTAGCACCAAGGAACATAAAAGAGATGGAAATGTTTGTAAAAAAAAAATAGCATCAGCCTTTGTAGGAGGAAAAATGTTTACATGGGTGCTGGGTGCTTGCTTAAATCGCTGCAGGAATTCCTTTCCCATAGCATCTGGAATCAGCAACCTGAATGAAAAGGGAGAACTAAAAGGGGCATTCAGTTTCAGAAAACATGGCTGTCCTGGGAAAACCTACCGTGTCTACAAATGTGGCAATACATTTCAAGTGAAATGGTAATAAGCATAAGGATAATCCTGTTCTAGCGGACAACCTCTTCATTTTTAACCCTACACGTACTCCCAGTTTTAACTGCAGTCTCCTGCCTTACAGCTATAGATGCTAGAAGCTCAGATGTACTTAGCAGCAAATTGCTTAAAAGATGTTTATGTTTTTTTCTAACATGAAACAATTCCCTGTCATAATGAGGTCAAAGGGCTTTGGAGTGGAAGAAGTAACTCTTTTTTTCTCTGAGACACTAAGTGCACAACTATGACTTTAATAGAATATAAATCTTTCACAAAGGTATGTTTTTTTATATAACCATCACATGCCTTCTGGTTTAGTCTAGCCTGCCTCTTAAGATTGCGTCGAAATGAGTCAGTGCCACATTACTGTCGTTTTCCTCAGGTATTTTATAGCAGTGAGGCTATTTCTTGCTCATTAGCATGCAATGGCCACGTTACAAATTATGATAAAAGTGCTAAAATAATTATTCCACTTTGCAAGCTTAGGTTCACCTTAATGAATATTTAAAAATAGTCAGAGAATGAGATAACATTTGGTTACCATCCTAAAAATCATTCTTGCCCTTCAGAAGATGGCCAAATATTGTACACTGGTCATGAGACTGAAAGAGTAATTAATTTTATAGGTTTTTTAAATGCATGTGAAAAGCCACAATCTTTCCATAGTCTTTCTTTTTTTAATAGCAGCCTTTAATTTTTTTTGGTTTCATTTTAAAGTCAAACATATTTGTGTGAGTAATGATTGTAACAGAAAGACATTCCCTTTTTTCTTTGTAAGTGAGAGGTGGATGAGGGTTTAGTTCAAGTGCCTCAGGTGAGCTGACCTAGGAAATGGTGACTTACTGGTCTGTGCAATTATACTTAGTGGAAAAGGGCCAAGTTTGAGAAAATCTGGCAGTAAGAGGCAGACAGTTTTATACTGACGATCAAACATGGCAAAGGTTCTGGTACTCGTAAATTCCAGTTGCATTATCTCTCCCTGAAAAATGATGCCTTGTTTTGTCAGCGTGTCACTAAATACATGCCTCGTAAATTAGGAGCCTGAGCTCTGGAGGAGTGAATGTGGGATGGGGCTTTGAGGATGGTTAAAGTCTAAACTCTGCTCCGCTGCTGACTTGTTCTGTAGCCAAAGGCAAGGTTTCAGCTCTCAGCCTCAGTTTCCCACCTTCCAAATGTTCTCTAATGGTCTAAGTTACTCTAGGTTCCTGTTCTGGCAGCAGGGGGTGGACTAGATGATCTTTCGAGGTCCCTTCCAACCCCCAACATTCTGTGATTCAGTGAGTTATTTCGGATAATGAAAATTGTCTTACAGCAGGGTATTCTGAGAACTGTTTCAGAGTTCTTTCACTGTACAAAAAGAAACATTTAGTACCAAATAGTCATTTATTCCTGACTTCTTTGAAGTCAGCTAGTCTCAATTTCTGTTTGTTTGTATATTTACATCAGACTAAAGGAACCAATGCAATTTTTTGGCGTTTGCATAAATCTTTAACTGCAGTGAAGTAGTTAAAAAAACCTGTTGAATGTGTAAAGTGCTCCAATATGACTTGTGATGTATCAGTCGTTCCTGTTGTATCAAATTCTAGCTGCTTCTGTATTTTTCAAAGGTTTTATGAGATTTCTGGGTCAGATCCTCAGCTGGTTTCAGCTGTCATAGTTCCAATGAAGTCAGCTACAGTGTCTTTTAAATGAGACCTGCAGGGCCTGAGGATGACTGCAGCCAACTGCATCAAACTGTCAGACTTCACATCATTCTGTATCAAAGCTAAATGCAAATGCTGCTTTTGCACATGATACAGTGCATGGAAGTCAATCAAACCCAGCCGATTTACATCACCAGATTAGTTTGCCTGCTTCATGTGATGAAATATCCAACATTCACAGAAACCTCCAAGAAAAAGAAAGTAAAATAAAATGTGCGGGACAGTGAGACCACTGAGCAGAGGGACGACAAGCTGACCCTGCATTCAGCTGCAGCGTTTTGAGTAGTGGGGCAAGAGGGATTCCTGGGGTTTAGCTCTGTTGCTGTCACTGATTTATTGAGTGACCTTGGGAATGTCTTTGTGCCTTAGTGACCATCTGTAGCACCACTTAAATACCTTGCAAGCTTAACTGCTGCTTCTAAGGCATTGTAAGACCCTTTGGTAAAAAACATCAGGTCTGTTTAATGTCACATCATTTTCTTTGAGTCCTGTAAATGTTCAGAATATGAAATGCTGAATGTAAAGCTATTCAAAACAGTATGTCTTATTTCAATAATTCACTGTAAGTTCCTAGGGGAAGTAAAAGGCAATAAAATCCCATGCTACCTTTCCTCAGATACCGTAGTTCTAAGCTATCCCAGACGTCTGGAGATTTCAATCTGAGGGCTTGTCTCAAATTCCAGCTGCTTTCATAATTTTGAAATTACGGATCTCATCCAACTCCTGCTGAAATCAAAGGAAGGACTTCCACTGACTTTACAGGGTGCTGGAACTGGCCAAAAAAGAATATTTGGGAGTCACAGCCATTAAAAGGCATTCATGCAGTGCCATCATGTTTCACAACAGAGCAGAGATGCACAATCTGTCCTGAGTCAGTGATACTCAGTTTTTAATGATAATTAAAAAGTGTTCTGTGTAGAAAGGCTAAAGGTAGAGTGAAATAAAATAAAATTATCTACACTATGTTGTGACAAGTGATACGTAGTTAATTTTCATGTGAAATGATGCAACGGATGATGGTGTAATTCAGCTGGTTATGATAGGAAACCTTCAGGTCCCGATGACTAATTTGTTAGAGAGACAGTATTAGCATGGTTCTGATTAATTTTTAAGTACAAAGAAACCTAATCATCCTCTCACAAAGTGCCCCAGTCAAATGTCAGAGTGAAATTCTGCTTTTCACAGTGTGTTTTATTTATACTTGGGGCCATGTTCCTAATTACAGTTGAGGGAGTAATTTGTAGAGGGTATGAGATTTGAAAAATAGAGCTTGCTTTCTGTTGACAGAAATATTTGCAAGTGGGTGATGATGTCTTCCAGTGTCTACTCTAAAGTTCATTACGTGGATCTCACTTCCAGGCACTTCCAGACTTTGTCTGGGGGTTCTCTGAATGGAAATGTTACCTAGTTAGCAGCAGTACAGATGATAACACTCTGTTTCTGTCCAGCCACAAAATGCTCGGAAACACATAGTCTCTCCAGTAACCTAGTACCACCCCAGCCCAGAGATGATCATGATGTTACAAAGAGATGATAGAAAGCCACTGCTAACTCATCATGTCTTTCAGATTGTTTCTGATACAGTTCTGGTACATAAGATGCAGAAGCTACTTTGGACTCTAGGATAAAAGGGATCTTTAAGTAATGTGCCGTTGGTAAGGTCTTGCTGTGTGCAGAAAGAATGAGAGGAAAAATTTGGCTATGGCACACACCAGGGAGAAACTTACGCAAGATGACATCATTTGAAGATTTGCAAAATTATGGCACTTGTCCCTTTTTATCCCTTAATTTTTTCTAGTCTTGTTCTTCCAGGAAAAAAAACAGGTTCAGCTTCTCCATGCTATGGCTGAGCTGTTGCTAAGAGCCTAGTGCTGTCGTATGTACCTAAACAACTGCACTAAAACACCATTATTAATGACTACTTTTATAAAGAATTTTTAAAACCTGAAAAACCGCCTATAAAATTCTGCTCTGTTCTATTTGCAATATATTTCCCTCCATCAGTGCCTGAATTTCTTACTTGCTGTACAGGAATTGCACCTAGGAGACCAGTGTGACCCAGTGCTCAGCTGTTCAGGTTATGTCCAAAGGACCTCAACGTAGACTGACAAAAGACAAGTAATTAGTCATAACAGTGCTTCTCTTTGCCATCCTTAAAGTATAAAAGGGATTTAAAGAAGGCAAAAGTGGTCCCCAAAGCATACGTTGTGAGAGATTGGGCACAAACAGCATTACAGCCTGGATGAGCACTTCATGGAGATTTTTGGGTGTTTAGGGAACTTTGCTGAACACAAACATTGCAACTCTTCTGTGCTCTTTGGGGATCAAGGAAAGCATATCTATCTTCTACTAAGAGCTAGGCAGACTCTTGTACAGCCCCTACATTTGGGCAGTGAAAATAAATCTTCAGCCTGTCCGTGCCCTCTGCCCTTGCCAAAAGTAGCAAAGATCCAATTCAAGAAATATGGAACCAGATCCTTTGGCAAAGGAGCCAAGTGTATCTATTGACAGCACGGGAACTAGGCAAGTATTGGAAAGGTCCAAAGTACACTGTGTGTCCTAATCTTGCTGCTGTTGCTGATTTATTAAATCAGAGGTTATTTTAGGCAAATCCATTTTGAAATCCCAGATCTGTCAGAAGGCTCCTGTCTGGAAGAAGCAGAGGCTAGAAGTAAGTGCTACTTAAGACTACTGTTAGGAGTAATTTCCCTTTTAATATCGTATTATAAATCAGGTGCCTGCTATGCCTCAATAACATAAAAGCTGGAGTAATCACATTTAAAATAGGATAAAAGCAAAACACGCTACTTTGCTCTGTCACATGCTGTTTGCATACTATATACAATGGAAGCAGGCATCGAAAGTAGGAGTGCACTACATTAAATTTTATTTAACATTTGCTTGCATTGATAATCTCCTATCCATCCATTCATGCATATAGCTCTTATTTACACTGCTGGGAATTGCACAGCTCCCTGCAGAAGAAAACACATTTTCCAAACAGAACTACAGAAGAGATGCTTTTGGTTCCCTAGAGATAGAACAACAGCAACCGATAGCCCCAGACTTTGCCTACTGGCCTTCTTCAACTTGTCCGTGATATTTTGAATTTTTTTTTTTGCCTATAGAAGAGCCTGCAGAGCATAGCAGCGGGGACTGGGGGGGGGAGGGCGGGCTCACTGCAGCAGCGTTCCGCTAGATGACGGTGTGGGCCTCGGAATCGGCGCTGCTGCGCCTGAAACGGTGGGAGGCATCCAACCTTGTTAGGACTGTAATCATCGTTTGAAGAAAAATGTCCCCCAGAATAATAACTAGGAAAGCTGCATACAAATTACATTGTCTTTTCAGGAAAAAATCCCCCATGAGTTTAAAATGCGCTAAAAATAGAACTTGAATACATACAAGGAACATGCTGGTTATTATGTCCTCACCTCGGGAGATCCATGCAGTTAACCGAGGCTACGGACTGAATTCAGATTAGAAAAGAATATTGAAAGAAAACAATTTACCGTAGATTTTTTGAAGGATAAGATGCTGGAAATTAAGAGTAGGGAGAGGGGAAATCCTTTCACTCTTCCTGGTGGAAAAAGGAGAAAATCAAACCAAATGTAAATACATGTGTCTTGGGGAATATCAGAAGATGGCTACAGGGAGAGATGCACCCAACTGCTGTCCTGCAAAATTTGTGAGACAGACTGGAGAGTAGGAAAGGGGATGGTGGGGTTGTAGGTTCTCAGAGATTTCTCTTCCATCCAGAGAAATATGTTGTGAAATTAGCCCGTCATTCAGCACAATTCTCCAGCCTTCTGCAAATGAGAAGGAAGCTAAGGTTTCAAATGATGCAAAGTGATGCAAAATGATTCAAAGGATGCAGTGTGATGTGCTTGAGGATCAAGGTATAGGAAAGTAAAACAATGTGACTCCAAATCCGGAAGGCTTTTTCACACTGACGTGTTGATGGAGATGAGTTGTGCTTTTGCGTTCAGCAAGACCACATGGTGTGTTTCCACTGCATGCACTGAAATACCTGACTGAATTAGAGCAAGTGACAAAAGGAAGGTAGCAGGACTGAGAGCTGGCTGTGATCCTGCAACCTCCTGGAGTTCATGGAACCTTTGGAAACTATTAATCACCTAAATGAAACATTCAGTCTCATAAACATAGCCTTTCTTTACGTTACTCTGCAGGGTGATTTCTTCTAAGTTACTTAATAATATTACTAACATTTCAAATCATCTTGCGGCTTCACCAACATCAGCGTTTTGTCATCAGTATATTTAGTCACTGCTGGACTGTTTTTTTTTTCTTTCTCCTTTTTTTGGCTGCTGATATGAGTATTCTGGGTATGGATGCAATATTCGGGAAGTTGTGCATGTGCGGTGTGATTGCTGATATCAAATGTGCTTCCCAAAAGCACCAGATGCATTTCTAAATCAAGCTGAGCCTCCAAGCTTTGGGAAGTGGCTGATATCACAGAGCCTCAGGAAGACTGTAAAGAAGGATGTTGCCAAATGGCACACATCCAATTAGCTTCCTCAGTGGCATATTTAGGACAATTAGGGGAGACTTGTGGATACGTGGATGTAGAATTTTTTTTTTTTATTTTATTTTTTTATTTTTAGTATCCAAGAAAGTACACAACAAGCTATACATGCTGGTAAAGTTCTGTTAGCCATCGCGCCTCAAATTTCATACTGTTGACTCTAGGTTATAGGGTTGTTACATTCTTAAGAATGAAATCACAATATAATTAGGAGAGGTATTATTTTGTGTTTAGCAGAGCACTAAATTAATGATATATGGGCATGATTCCGCTGGTGCACATCCCTGTTACTATGGCAACAATATTATGTCATGTGAGTCTGTCCTTGGTGTTACTTAGAGCAGCAAGGTCTCAGCAAGCTCCTCATTTATTTCCGAGACCTAAATAGACACTTTCTCTGTGTGTGGAATGAAATCGGTTTTATTATAGCTACAAATGTTATATATCCCATTAATTGCTTCTCTTATGTTATCGTGTTAATTTACTTTACTTACATCGAACATTAGCATTAACATAAAACAGATAATTAGTGAACTGCAAATGACTAATGCACCCGTATTGTGCAAATTCCTCTTTTCATATTCAAAGCACTAGCATGTGCTCCAACTTCTTCAATCCCAACCATTAACCTCAAGGGTTTGCGGACTGAAAAAGGAGATGGATTCAGTCCAAGAGGAAACATTCCCAGCTCCAGAAGCGCTATCTGCTGATTCACAAAGAAAGAATTTCAGAAATCCAACCTCTCTCCTTCCCCCATCACTTCTCCCAGATTCTAAACAAAAAAAAATAAGAAGAAACAGTTTTCAGAAGGATTCCTACTAGGGGCACATGTGTCAGGTTCAGTCCTCTTTTTTCCTGCACCGAAACCAAAGTTCTTTGATCAGGATGACTGAGACTACTGGAAATCTGACAAGGAATTACAGTGTGGATAGGGGCATATCCTAAAGGCTGTATCCAGATTTTGATTGTTTTGTTTTATTGTTCTGTTTTTTCCAAACGTAGTTCGATTTGCGGCAGTACCCCCTGGCAGGTGTGAGCGGATGCTGCCACAGAGCGCAGCGCACCCGCTTTAGTAGCGCAGGTGGCGGGGCCGGCCCTGCTGCCGCCTCCGCTCCCACCTCTCAGCACCCGCGGGAGAGCCAACCCAAGGTGCGCCTACTGTCTGGGTCCTGGGGTGGCGGGGGGGAGGAGGAGGAGAGAAAATGTTTTGCCAGTCAGAATCTACAGTTGAGGGAAAATGCGGCTTTGTTGTTGGGTTTTTTTGTTGTTTTTTTTCCTTATAACCTAGATGTGTTAATCAGATTTGTTCTGTTATCCGTCCCTTTTGTACTAAGCAAGGCTGAATCCTGGTTAAAACAAAATGATTCTGCTCTTCCGATTCAAGCTTTGGATACTTTAGAGAAATAGTGTATCTTCAAAGTGCCAGCTGGCCAATCAATTTATCTTGACATTTACAGCAGGGAAGTTCATCTATTAATAAGAGATGTATCATGTACCAAAAGACGATTAATGATAAACATATTTCAATATACAGACTTCACTTAAAGCCATCCTCCTTCTCCTAGAATAGAGTAACAATATGAGAAAATTTTGAATCATCCACTGTTTGTTAATTCCTGGAAATACAGGGCAAGATCCTCAGCCTGTGTAAATCATGGTATCTCCAATGAAGGCAGCTGGAATGACAGGAGATTTAGATCAACAGAACATGTGACTCAGGGGCTTATCTGCGTTTTTTCTTACTGTTACGTCTCTCTCCCTGGAGTCCTTTGCTTTCCAAAAAATTCAGTCTCACCTGCTGCTAAAAATACATCATGAAAGGCAAAATAAGGTGAAGAAAGAGATTCTTTATACACATTAAAGAGTGACATTTGTAATTTCTGAGAAGACCCCTTGTCTTGCTTAGTTATTTCCCCATTTTGGGTCACTGCAGAAGGTTAACACCTGCACAGGGAGCTTTCTGTGTACCACAGAGCTGCCTTCATTGCAGAAAACTGGAGATCAGTGAAGACAGATTTGATAGAATATCACTGTGAATAAATACTAGTTTTACCTGTGTCCTTTCACTGTGCCTGACCCAGGTACTATAATGATCGTCAAAAAAACCACTAAGAAAAATCAACATAATTCTGAGAAAGAGGCCCACTTATCCCTCCCCCACCCCTCCTCATCCTTCAGTCATTCTTCAGCTTGATTTAATGCTTGCTAAGGTCAATGGCAAAACACTGTTGACTCATGGCTGAAAATTGAGGTCTAAAAGAACATTTTCCTCCTTCCTTCTTTTCTGCTACCATATCTTCTGGTATTCCATGATAGTAGCCATTGAGACTATTTCCATTTTACTGTAGATCAAATATTTCTCCAACATTAATTTATACCAAGGAAGGAGATTACTTCTTTGAAGAATGTACAGCTGTGTACAGTATCTGTGCCACATAATGTAAGCTGAATTCATACAAACGGTGCCATTGATTTTATTTTGATTGCTCAAGCTTTTGCATTCCAGGCTTTTCAGTGCTAATGTAGTAAGGACCGTGTGGCCAGTAAACCTTTGTGTTTCCTTATCTCTAGTTCAACTTCCTTTCTTCTTTCAAATCTCTCCTTAAAATTTTTCTTAGCCTGATGTCCATTAGATGCCCCCTGACAGAAACTAATGTTGTCACAATGGTTCCATCTTTCCATTCCCATTTCTGTGCCAGAAAGTGAAATATCAGTTCTGGCTGCGTACATAGCAAGAAAGGGTCACAGACTTAGTAAGCAAATAGAAAAATAAAGAGGTCTATATTCGTATCCCACCTTTATTTGTTTCCGCCTCTAAATAAAACAGCCTGATGTGTGATTTGGTAAAAGTGTTAAAGGGCAAATTACCAATCCCATAGGTAATACTAAAAATAAAGAATAAATAGCAATAACAAACAATCATGTTCCCTTGAGCAAGCTTTCTAAAATTAAATCCTTAGCATGTCTGCCTTTCTGCTTTCCTCTTCTCACTGAGGAAAGTTAAAGGTTGTATTATTTAGTTAAATCATTTTCATTAGGTCATTACTGCAGGTGACGTAGGTTAGATGGTTATGAGTTTCCTCCTGTAGATTTGCTGTTCCTTTTTAGTTACTACTGACAGTTTCCCCATTACCACGGGGCACATTCTCATTGGAAGGTTGGTTGTGCAGCGCCTTTTATTAATGCTCTTAATCTGCTGTCGTGTCAGTTAATGCATTCACCAAGTGGTGTGACAAGGGTTGACTGAATCTTGCAGTGAATAAGAGAGTGAGAAATGTGTGTGCGAGGTAACGACCCTCCCATGAAGACTGTTTTTCTGAGAGAAACAGTAGGAAGATCCCACAAAGGATTCAGAGCAGTGGGAGCCTATATAAATTCCCCTTAACTCTTTACATCTGTGAACTTTGAGAGCCTCTTTTAGTTAATATTGTTGTTAGTAAGCTGTTTCCCATACATTTTATTATCCTTGTTTTACATGTAACCCAACACAGAAAAAGCCACAGCAGAGCAGGTACTTTGTTTGACAAACAGTTAACAGGAAAGAGACATGAAAAAAGTAATGAGATCCCTAACTTGGCATTACTTGACTAATACCCCTTAAAATACCCTGTATATAACTTCCCAGAGAGTTTCTATAAAATTGCAAGATTTGGACTTTGAATTCCTAAGGGCCAAGGCAGTTCTTTAGCTTTAAGACCACCCTGTGCCGATTTTTCTATTTAAATAAAACAAATCCTGACTGTTAGGAGGGAAAGTGCTGGTCAGATTACATCACTGTGCCTTCAGAAACACTGTATGCAGCCTGATCTTCTTGTGTATGTAATTCTGTTGACTTCAAGGTTTCAAAGGCCAAGAAGAACCTGTTTGAAAAAGGCATGACATGGGACAGGTAGTTCTAGGGTGAACCTGTGGCAGATGCAGCCTCCGCCCCAGCCAAATCAGGCCGAGCACACAGG
>VWZK01019368.1:268137-292806 GCA_013396935.1 Baryphthengus martii | reverse complement strand
GGGATCTCGGGGAGCGGCGTCCCGGGGCGCGGCGTCCCCGGAAACGGCGTCCCGGGGAGCGGAGCGGTGTCGTGGCGGCCGCCCCTGTGACCCAAGCGCTGTGTTTTGCCCAGGCTGAGGCGGGAGAGCCGCGGAGCGGAGCCTGCGCCCCCGAGGAGGAGCCGCCATGGGGAACCAGCTGGCTGGCATCGCCCCCTCGCAGATCCTCTCGGTGGACAGCTACTTCTCGGACATCCACGACTTCGAATATGACAAGAGCCTGGGGAGCACCCGCTTCTTCAAGGTGGCCCGCGCCAAGCACCGGGAGGGGCTGGTGGTCGTGAAGGTGTTTGCCATCCAGGATCCGACCCTGCCCCTGACGAGCTACAAGCAAGAGCTGGAGGAGCTGAAGATAAGGCTGCACTCTGCGCAGAACTGCCTGCCCTTCCAGAAAGCCACCCTGTCCGAGAAGGCCGCGATGCTTTTCAGGCAGTATGTACGGGACAACCTTTATGATCGGATCAGTACGAGGCCGTTCCTGAACAACATTGAAAAACGGTGGATCGCTTTCCAGATCCTCACTGCGGTGGACCAAGCGCACAAATCTGGAGTCCGCCACGGGGACATCAAAACAGAGAACATCATGGTGACCAGCTGGAACTGGGTTCTTCTAACTGATTTTGCCAGCTTTAAGCCAACTTATCTTCCTGAAGACAATCCCGCAGACTTCAATTATTTCTTTGACACGTCACGGAGGAGAACATGTTACATTGCTCCCGAGCGCTTTGTCGATGGCAGTATGTTCGCTACGGAGCTGGAAAACGTGCGGGACCCTTCAACTCCTCTGGTAGACTTGGCAAACAGCAATCAGCGAACAAGGGGGGAGTTAAAACGGGCCATGGATATCTTTTCTGCAGGTACCTGGAGCCATCAGGAGAGACCAGCGTGGTGTTTAGGATTTTGTGTCAGGGTGCAGAAAAGCTCACTGGCTTTTTTTTTTTTTTTTACACTGGGCTTATAGAACACACATGTAGAAAAACTTGCCTATTTTAAGCATAAGACGCAAACTTTTCATTCACATAAAAAGTACAGGGACTATACAGTAAGCTACATAACTTAAGTGCATCACCGTGTTATCTGAGGAGGGCGATCACAAACTGTTCTGCTGGGGCTTAACTCTGCCCTGGGAGACAGATGGTTCTGCAAGCCACAGACCATCATCTTGTGGCTGAGGTTGGGGGGATGCATGGCGTATGCCTCATGGGACACAAGAGGAGGAACCCACCAGTGGTCCTAAGGTCCAACTGCCTGGGGACTGAGCCGGCTCGCAGGGCACTTTGGCACTACTGGCTTTAGAAGCCCCTTCTCATTTCATTTTCCCTGCAGGCAGGGAGTCCGATAACGAAGGAAGCTCCTGTCATAGTCCTGCTCACAAATGAGAGAGTCCAGCTGTGGGAGCCTGTCTTGAGTTTTGAGCTTCTCTTGGCTAGTTTGAAAGCCATAAATTTGGCTGTTTTGTTTTGTTTTTCTTGAAGTGATTGAAAATCTGAATGTAAAGGTAATAGTTACTACTTCTCACAAGCCGCTCTTACGGCCAGGCTTCCAGGGCACTCCATTGATGAAGCATGACACTGAAATGTTGGGAGCTAAAGGCAGGAGTGGGGCCTCTGAAGAGAGTGCGTGTTGCGAACACAAGAGCGGGGGCTGTGTTTGGCCATCATGTTTGTTTCTCACTGTGCTTAGGAGCTTGTGTGAGTGAACATGTGTGGTGTCCCAGCAGCACTGTGGAAGCAGAAGTTATTTCTTTACCTTTTGTAAAAGGGCTCCTCAGTTTGCACCTACTGCCCGATCCACAGTGACTTCGTGGCACTCTTCTTCTCCTGAATGTGAGTTCCTTTTCTGGTGGTGTACTTGCCGGCTGGCAGGTGGATGAAGTCGCTGCCTCGTATTTCCTAACTACAAACTCCTCTGCTTTTGGCGTGTTTAAAATAAAATACTCAGGAGATATTTCAGGGATCAAGTGTAAAAGCCAGTTTTTGGAGCTTGAGGTGGTGTCTCCTTTCTGCTCTTTTCTGATGAGCTGACAGTCGCGTGGGGTTCGTTCTTGTCTGTGTATAAAAAGCTAAGTTTGAGTGTCTTGTTTGTAATCCTCTGATACCTTTGACGTTGTTTTTGATTCCCCAGGCTGTGTAATAGCAGAGCTCTTCACGGAAGGCGTACCTTTGTTTGATTTATCTCAGCTTTTGGCTTACAGAAATGGCCTCTTCTCCCCTGATCAAGTCCTTAACAAGATTGAAGACCGCAGTATCAGAGAACTGGTAAGGACAGACTACAGCATTAGAAGCAGTTGTGTGGTCTGTTTGTAGTTTGTTTCACCTACTTTGGTGACAAATCACTTACTGTTCGAGTTCGGGGTTGATTGATTTTTTTTTTGTATTTTGTATCAAGGTCACTCAGATGGTCCATCGCGAGCCAGATAAACGTTTAGCCGCTGAAGATTATTTGAAACAGCAACGTAACAATGCATTTCCTGAAATATTTTACACTTTCCTTCAGCCTTACATGGCCCAGTTTGCCAAGGAAACGTTTGTGTCGGCAGACGAGCGTATTTTGGTCATACGTAAAGATCTGGACAACATCATTCACAATCTCTGTGGGCACGATTGCACAGAGAAAGCGGAGGGAGAGACAAAAGAGAATGGGCTGGTTATTCTAGTGTCCGTGATAACTTCCTGTTTACAGACTCTCAAATACTGTGATTCAAAACTGGCTGCTTTGGAACTGATTCTTCATTTAGCACCAAGATTGAGTGTAGAGATTCTTCTGGATCGTATCACTCCTTATCTGTTACATTTCAGCAACGACTCTGTGCCCAGGGTGAGGGCAGAATCTGTGAGGACTCTAACTAAAGTTCTCGCTCTCGTCAAAGAGGTGCCGCGCAATGATATTAACATTTACCCAGAATACATTCTGCCAGGCATCGCACACTTGGCCCAGGATGAAGCCACCATCGTCAGACTGGCATATGCTGGTAAGAGGAAATCCGTTCAAAACTCCAAATCTTGGGCTTTTCTGTTATTTCCTCAACTGTTTTCTCCCCTGCTCGAAATGGCCACGTAGCTTGCCGTGTTGATTCCAGTGAACCTCCCCAGGAGTCTCAGAAATGCTGTGGGTACAGACACCGGTATTCACTTAAGCTAACGGGTGCAGGCGGTGGCAGCAACTTCAGGAGTTGACTTTTACTAACTGATGAGTTTCCAGGGTAGATCTGTATCCAAAGTAAACAATTACATTTGAAAGAGTTGACAAAATGTGTTTACCCTCTGCTTGGTGACTTAACTTTTTAAAAATTGCTGTTTGTTCTTTGTAGTTCTGCATGTAAAAGTTCTTGTGGAACGTGTGCCTGTGCCTTGGGCTGGCTGTGGCAGCTCTGCCCACAGCCAAGGTAAGGAGGGGTCACAGTTTAGAGCCTCCTGCCCAGGGAAGCAGCCCGGGCTTTATCCCCTGGGTGAGCAAGAGTGTCATGAAGAACCTTGTCCAGGTGGTCTTTGCCTAGCTATGGATGTGAACAGGGCTTTCTGAGCCTCCCTTTGCTGCTTTTACCCTAATTGACATTTCATTAGCTCAGATTGTTTGTTGAGTGACCTGATTGAACTGAATAAACCTGAAACTTGCTCAAAGCATCCCCCTGTTGCTGTGCTTCAGAGGTGTTTTCCCACAAAATGAAATTTGATACTTACGAGCTGAAATGACATCATTTTCTGTGAAATAGACTGGTTTATACCATAGCAGATGTTTCCTTCAGGCGTTATTCAGGTACAGGAGTTCTGCCTGGTTCAGGAAGAAGCTTTGGAGTTGTGCCGGTATTTGCTGTCTACCGTGTTCCCTTATTTGCTTTGACTAGCGTATTTTTAAATGTGTTGGTTTGGTTTTAGTTGTGTTGTGGGGTTGTTGGTTTGGGGTTTTTTTAAAGTGATATATATGTAATTCAGTTGAAAATGTCCCAGGTGATATTTTTCTTTTGTTAACTAAGTAAGCTGATAAAAGTAATTATTGAAGGCAATGTAAAGTTAATGAATAGAACCACTTGCTTTTGGTCACCTTGATCTTCATGTTTAGGGCTTTATGAAAGAACCATTTTTTTACGCCTTGCTTGTATTTGTAGATTAGGAAAAAACCCAAATCTTTTTAAGTTGTTGTTGTCATTTTGCTGCCATCTGCCACATGGGAATGTCAGTTAATTCAAGTTAATTTGCCTTTAAGTTCTATCAAGTTATTTAGTCATTAGCTTGAGACGAGGTGGCATTTAGGGCTAGTCCTAGAAGACTGAAATGAGTCCTTAGTACACTTGATATCCTTACAATTTTTCCACTTGTTTAGATGACAGAAGTACTGTGTGATTTGAGGTACCAGATAGCTTTGCAGGGGTCAGGGTCAATAGTAGTGGGTTGACCAGAACACGCTGTAATTTCAATCCCATTTGCCCATCGTGACTGATATCATCAGTGGTTGTAACCTCTCATCACGGGGATCATCAGACTGATGTAAATTGGCAAAATAGAACAGTTCTTAACAAAAATGTTTTCCTTTGCAGAAAACATAGCATTGTTAGCAGAAACAGCTCTGAGATTCCTGGAGTTAGTACAGCTGAAAAATCTAAATATGGAAAATGAACCCAATGGTGAAGAAATGGATGAAACCTCTCACCCTAGTGATAACTATGACACAGGTAATGTCACGTCTACTTACCTTACCTGCTTATAATAGCAAATCATGGGCCAGAGCTCTGAGTTAGCGCTGATCTTCCTCATCTCTTGGAGCTTAGCCTCCCTCGAATTGGGAAGAACGCTTTGCTTCAACCAGTATCAAAGTGTGCGTGTTACAGCTCCATGCAGAAGCAGACACCTCTGTTCTAAACTTTGTGAAAGACTAAAAAGTATAGAAATGAGCACACTTCTCTCCTCCAAAAGTTCTCAAGGTATTTGACTGTGGCGGTGGCTGCCTGGCTGCGTATCCAGCTGCACTCACAGCCCAGTAAACCAGTCAGCTGACAAAACATGGCTGTGTTCCAGATACGGCTTCACTTGAAACGGTGGGCAGCGTTAGCTTTGGAAAACCTGTCAGGTTCCAGCCTAGCATGGTGCTGTTTTTTCCAGGCGTTCTCCCTTTTCTGTTCCGATGCCTGGCAGTTCCTGCCTGTCTTTGCCTGACAATGCTGGAGGTATGAGTGCCGCTGGCGGTATCGGTGCTCCCTGTACTGTTGTTGCTGTAGCACAAAGAATCAGTTAAAATCCTAAGGATGGCTTCTCTTTCTCTTTCCCTTGGGAAGGAGCGATGGTAATAAGTGACCTGTGTGTCAGCTCCAGTGCCTTTTAGGGGTGCACCGATTTCTGGAGCAAGTCTGAGTGAGTCTTATAAACCAGGAAGAGTTAGTGGTTAAAAACTGTCATTTCTCTTTTGGGCCAAGTAGATAAATCTGTGACTAATTGTAATTATTCAACATCTTCATACTCCATTTGATAGGGAAAAGGCAGGTTTCAGTTATCACTTAACTATTGCAGGATGATACTTTAAAAAAAACAAACACGCAACAAAACAAACTACCAAAACCAAACATAAAAAATCCCCTTCGGGTTCCTTCACAAAAGGCATGGGGTGCTCCGATTGCTGAGGAGGGAGAGAGGAAGCCCCGTCGTATCGGCTGTATCTCAAAGAAGTACTGTCCCCTGTCCCACAAAATAGCTTGGACACGAAAGAAGTAACACAAGGAAGAATGAAGTTTGAATAGTTCTGGGTTTTTTTACCCTTCTAGAAACCAAGCATGAGAAATTTAAGCCCAGAAGGCAGCTTTTTCATGTGACTGACAGAGTCACAATAGAAAGTAAATTAGCTGGTCTTCTGACTGCAGGCAAATGGCAGTCACCCCTGGGACTGCGATAGCGGAAATTTTTGCGTTACTTTTTTGAGAACTTCCCTTATACAGCTTTCGTTAACAGCCTGTGCCTTAACAATTCTGTTATTTCCGTTTAATAGAAATATTTATTTAGTTGCATCTTGGAGTAGAAACCGTGGGCAAGGCCACCTTCAAATTCTTTGTCGCTGTCGTTAGGTTGACTGCTGACATTTAACGGAATTGGAAGTACTCACTTTTTCAAGTATTGTTTATTGCTCGCTGTACCCTTAATAAAGCCCGTTATCTACCTACCTAAAGACATACTCTTGATCTCTTGTCAGTTCACACATTTTGAACTGATAGTCAAATAAACATATCAAACCAGAACTGCCTTCAAGCATTTTGTTCGCTGCTGTAACATTGCTGCTGACTCATTCTGATGCTTCCTCCCTCACGTCTGCATTTCACGTGTGTATATATAACGAGCTGGATCATCTTAGTAGAAGTTGTAATAAGTTTATAATGCATCAATCTAATAAGAACTTCTATACTCTTTGGCTTTGCCACCACCTCATGCTTAGTTAGATGTCTTTGGTCACTGGAATCGTTGAGGTTCTGTCGCGTTGCCCATCTTCCTGAGTTGGGTATTCTCCAGGATGACCTGTTGGCGTAACCACTTTAGCAGCAGGTAGTGCATACACATGCACGGTTTTTTTTCTTGCCAACCCAAATGTCCATCCTGTCATCTCTTGCAGAGTTGCAAGCCCTGCATGAAATGGTCCAGCAGAAAGTTGTGACTTTGCTAAGTGACCCAGAGAATATTGTGAAACAAACACTGATGGAAAATGGAATAACACGTCTCTGTGTCTTTTTTGGACGTCAGAAAGCCAATGATGTTCTTCTGTCTCATATGATCACTTTCTTAAATGATAAGAATGACTGGCATCTGCGGGGAGCTTTCTTTGACAGCATTGTTGGTAAGTGTTTGGTTTCAGCCAGGGTAGAGGGATAATAATGTAAGTAAATAAGTCATATAAAAGTCCTTTCTTATAAAGATTCCTGTAATTTATAGGAAAAGACTTAGCTGAATTACTGGGTGTAACTGTCTCATTAGGAAGTGAAGATGAAACAATGCAAATACAAATATATTTTTCTCTTAGTCCAAATATATAATACAAACGAGACTGAGGCATTTAAGTCTAGGTTACATTAACATAAAAAATAAACCTTAAATGTTTGGTTTGGTTTGTTGGTCGTGGTTTTATTTTTTTTGAATCTTTGCTAGAGTCACTAACTCAAAGCTAAATTATGATAAGTAAATACTAAAATTTCTGCAGCCCGTCTAGGAGATGCATCCCTTCACGTGCGTGCGTGTGCCATTAACTTCAGTAGATCTGTTCATATGATGAAAACTGTGCATTCGTATAAGCTACAATTGTAATTTGAAAAATTTTTAGTGCCTTAAAATCTCACTTAAAGTCAGTTAAGAAAACTTAGTAACAGTTAAAGAAAAAAATCTTACCAGTGATGACATGAGCTGTAAAATATATCTAATGTTCCACATATGTTGGAAATTATTCCGTGTGACTGTTGCTGAGGGTCAGTGCTCAGGATCTGCGCATCAAGAAAACTTCCCGTTCCAGTACCTGGGGGAAAAATGGTACTTGAGGTGTATGGCAACGAAAAATGTGCACGATCGAACTTCCAGCAGGGCCCTTATGGCACGCAGGCGTCCCGTTGGAACCTTTCCTTGTTGCTCACTTGTCCTTTCCACACATGAACATGGGCACAGGTGCTGCACCCCCACCCCTTAGGAGCTTTGCTGGTTTTACCTCTTGCTGTTAGAGACTTCTGCTGGTATCTGTGCCTGGCATCTGGAAGCACCTCTGCAGACACAGGCTCCTGCTTCTATCAAACAGTTTCCAGAATATTGGTCTAACTCTGAATGGAAAGCGGCTTTAATCTGTTTTGCGATGTCCCCATGGGATAGCAATTTTAAATCTTGGTGAGGAAAGCCAAGGAAATGCTACTTTGGATTTCTATGTGCTCTTCTTTTTGTTTCAGGTGTTGCTGCTTACGTTGGCTGGCAAAGCTCATCAATACTGAAACCTCTGCTTCAGCAAGGTCTCAGCGATGTCGAAGAATTTGTCATTTATAAAGCCCTCAATGCTCTTACTTGTATGTGCCAGCTGGGGCTGTTGCAAAAGCCCCATATTTATGAGTTTGCTTGTGATATCGGTAAGTTGGAACCGGAGAATACCTTCTTGTCCTAGTTAAGAAATGTTAGTACTACATAAAGCTTTGCCATCAGCTCAGCTGTCCAGTATGTACACCCACAGTACGGTTTCAGAATCTACACAAAATTGCGTTAATGAACTATTGCTGTTTGGGCCGTGTTAGTGATCAGAACTCTAAAATAACAACTTTGATGGAACAAATTGAAAGCATCTTCTCTGATTTTATATAGGGCAGCAGCAAACAACACTTAATTCAGAAAGTTTCTGCTTTAAGGTTTTTCCTTGTTCTTCATGCTAACCTCCTATAAGGAAAAACTCCTGGTTACTTCTGGAAGATGATCAGGCACATAACTTGCCAACTCTTACTCATAAGCCATGAGGAAGGAGGGAATTCAGTCCTTCAGGCAGCACATGATCCTTCCTCATCCTATTTCTAACACCATAAAAACCCATTTAACTCAACAGAACCTTGAACATGGAGTCGGTCTCTCATCAGGCTTACCAGTTTAATTTAGACGTGCTCAAGATTTACCAGCAATTTATGGAAAAGAAAATACCAACTGATCTTTTGAGATGCAGTCTGCTTCTGCCTAATGTTATGGCTTTTCAGTGCACTCAGAGCTTGGGGCAGATGATCTGTGATTATACCTCATCACTAGATAGAGTCCCTTGATTATGACTTCTTAAAAGCTACGTGAGATGGACTTTCCGAGTCTGATAATTTTATAATATGAGTAGCGGCTATTCAAGGAAGAGAGAGGAAGAAGGAAGGAATAAAATATTTACTTAAAAAGAGGAACAAAATCACTGGTGTTAGGATTCTTCATAATTGTCCAGCATAAGGTTGAGATTTATTTTTTGGAATAGTCTCCTTTGCATATCTGGAGTTGGCAATTAGGGATTGGAATGAGGAAATAGAAAAAACCTGCTTTTTGGCAACCGCCAGGAAGCTGAGCAGCCTCGGCACAGGGAAGTGCACGTGACAGGTTTCTCAGTGCGAGTGTTTTAACCTTGGTGCTTTGCAGGAGGGAAGGCTCAGTCTCGGGGTGGATCCAGGGGAAGGAAATGATGTCACAGGCTGTCGTATAGAGGATGATTCTCTCTCTGTCATAAGAGTGATATACTTTTACCAGCCTAATTTTCTTTCAGCGCCTTTCCTGTGTCATCCTAATCTGTGGATACGTTACGGTGCAGTCGGGTTTATCACTGTGGTAGCACAGTATTTGAATATTGCTGATGTCTACTGCAAGCTAATGCCATACCTCCATCCTTTTATCACACAACCAATAATACAGGTAATTCCTCAAATAATGTGAATGTATCTTCACTGGTCATAAGTCTTAAATCTGTCTTGGCCATGGTCCTGGCTATAAGAATATTAGATTTTTATTTTTTTATCAATCAGGTTAGAGGTGATAAAGTTTTTTTGATCTCTGCTGGCAGACATTGACCGAATGGCCATTGCCTTCCACTCTTGAAAGTCTGTTTTCTCAAATTTGTTGCAAATTGCAGAACACTTTACAAAGCCTAAAGCCAACAGGTATGCCTGTTTCAAGGCCTTCCCTGCCTTGTTCACAACCAAAGTCTTGCAATGCTGTGCTGGTTTTATAGGAGCCTCAGAGGCTTGAGAAGCTGGCTGTGAAACAAGTGTTTCTATGTTCGGTCCTTTCATCTACAAGACTGAGTGTGCCAGCCGAGCCCCGCTACCACGCCTGCCTGTGGGCCCAACCCCCTGAGCACAGGAGCGGCCTGTAGGTAGCGGTTCCCACGCTCGGGATTTGGGCGGCACCGTGCCCGTGCTTTGCCCAGGGGAAGGGCTGGCGCTCAGCGCGAGTGAGCTACGTCATTGCGCAGCAGCGCGGCTTGAGGAACCACCTGTGAGGTGCTGGTAGTGTGATCAAGTAGGCATCTTTGCACACAACTCCAGGAGCTGTAGAATGCATCTCTCAGGTGTTTAGATAAGAAACAGCTGCAGTACTTACATTGAAGAGCACATCATGGTTATCATTTTCTTGTAAACCATGCAGGTGTTGACTTCACCGAAATTTGTTTGTTTCTATCTCCCTAGACACCTGGTGCTGTGTTTTAGGCACTGAGTGATAAGTTTCTGTCTTGCTGACTTCCTGCTTCGTTGTAGTATATAGATCTTTGCTGTGCAACACTAGATCTAGTAAGCAAGTAGGGGGTAGCATAGAGTGGACTGTAGTAAAGATGTCCTCACTTTGGACTCATTCTGAAGTTGTTTTTGATGTAGGCAGTGATGACAAACACTTTATAAGAATGAGGTCTTCTGACACTATTGTGATGGAAGAATTGCTCCCATAACCCCACTAGCTCCCATTAATTATTTTGGTAATTCTAACTTTTATACAAGCATTTATGCCGTAATTTGGGGCCAAATTACATTTGGTCATTTAACTGTGGGACTGTAACTTGGGGCCTGTTTCATGAGTGTAGCTCTCCCCCCGCTGTCTTGAGATGTACTCGTGAAACAGCAAAAATCAAGTACTGAAATAAAAATATAAACTCAAAGGAATGTTGGGGCTGCAAGTAACCTGGATTCTGTTCAATTCTTTTTGTCCAGACATGTTCTCTGGATGCAAACAGACATTGTATTACCACCTGGGAAACTAAACACGTGGGTTTTTTTGTTTTAAAAGTAACAAACAATCTTTATAAAAAGACCGCCCCAGTTAATGATTCCAAATTATGCCTTAACTCATCAGTTTCTTATGACTGTTTACTAATGTCCCAATGTGCTTCTGAATATTACTTAATTATATGCTCGTGCATCCTTATTGCCTTGTGTGCACAGGAGGAAACTCAGTAATCTGACTGACACGGGCAAGAGCTCTTCTAATTGGTATTTTTACAGGGTAAATGTAGGGCAAAGGCAGACAGAGTTTGAAATATCATTGTACTAGCAGCAGAATTTTTAATCCTATCTACCAATGCCAAGTTCTGAGGCTGCTGGGAGAACAGGGAAAGAGAACGGAGAAGGTCTGGTGTGACCAGCACAGGGAAAGATACCATGTTCATGTAAGGAGAGATGGTATATCTGGATTATTGGCACAATCAGGTGCAATAATTTTTAGTCCTATGTGACTCTTTGTTACTGTAAGTTTGAAAGCATCTTTTCAGGACTGAGCTGGAAAGTGTTTATTACAACATGCCTTCGGAGGAAAAGATTGAATTTTATATTAATATTTGCAGTTGTCCCGTTACTGACTTTCAGTCTAGGAAAAAGTGCAAACGTTGTAGATACAAGATGACAGTATTTTCTGCTAGATTTCCCGGTGTTTATATGGATATTGTCTTTGACTGGTCTCTTTTTTGAATTGCAGATAGATAAAGAAATAGTCCTGCTAAGTGTACTCAAAGAGCCTGTCAGCCGTTCCATATTTGATTATGTCTTAAGATCAAAGGATATCACAAGCCTCTTCCGACACCTGCAGATGCGTCAGAAGAAGAGGAACGGTGCTCTCCCTGACTGTCCGCCCCCAGAGGACCCTGCCATCGCACAGCTGCTGAAGAAGCTACTTTCACAGGTGATTGTTTTTCATTTATACTTGGAAAGTCAGGCTTTTGAGATTCTTGGGCTCTGTGTCTTCACAGAGCCAAACCTTGCAGTTGCTGCTCTGAGGGACTCCGAGGTTCTGAGCCTGCCAACCGTTGACTTCAGTCGGCATAGGCTTGAAGAACAAAGTGTTCAGAAGTAAGGAGGATGCTGAAAAGATCTGCCAGAAATAGGGCAACCTTACGTTTGGATTTCCTAAATACATCCTCTCTGTAAGGACTTCAGTTGTATGTCTCTATTTCTGACACATCTATGGTGGTGTCAGGGTTACGGAATAGGTGCTGTGTATTGTGTTGGGAGAGAAGAAAAGCATTTGTTCAAGAGATAGGCAGGCAAGTAGCAGTGCAAAAATCCAAAGGGAGATGGAAAGTGTTGAGGCTTCTGTGTGAAGAGGGGAACTCTAAGAATCACCCCCATGAAGTAGTGAGGACTGGGCAGAGGAAGGACTGCAGCTGAGGCATGGAGGTGCTGTTTGATTTTTTTTTATTTTTTTTTTTTCTCCTTTTCTTTCCTATGGCTTGTGGGCCTAGGTGGTAATGAAAGGTTGCACGAGACAGCAATCCAATATGAAATGCTACTCTATCTTTTGCTATTCCTAGCCCTGTTGTGGAGGAGGAAGGATACTGTACTACAGCAACTTACCTGCAGTCTGGTATGAGTAGTAGACTGATGTGTGGAGATGTGCTCTCTCCTTCCACTGCTGAGCCAGTCATTCATCTTACTGCTTCTTAATCTTCATGCCCCGATGCGTATTCTTGTTCAGAAGTAAATAATATCTTTTCTTTTCTTCTGTAGGGGATGACTGAAGAGGAAGAAGACAAACTGTTAGCACTGAAAGACTTTATGTTAAAATCAAATAAAGCTAAAGCCAATATAGTGGATCAGAGCCATCTGCATGACAGCAGTCAGAAAGGAGTGATTGACTTGTCAGCTCTAGGAATAACTGGGAGACAAGTGGATCTTGTTAAAACAAAGCAGGAACCTGATGACAAACGTGGTTGGTATATTTTGCAGTCTGTATGGATGAAGTATAGCCTTTCTTTCAGGGTCAGAGAATTAAGTCTTTGATTTACTCAGCCAGTGTTCTCAGCTACTCAGCCTACACAGCTATCACCATCCTCACCAAGTCTGCAATAAGGAAGTTATGCTGCTATTTGAAATGTAGGTGCTGGAGTGCTCCTGGATCAGAGCAGGAGGGGGGTATTTTGCCCCTGAGAGCATTTAAAGTAGTTTGACTGCATTCGCAGTAGTAATATGCCCAGGTTGTTTAGCTGATCGTGACCCACAGTAACTGTGTAAATGATGAAGGCCACATTGCTACTACCTCTGTTTCATCTCAAAAAGTGCTGTGCTCTTTACTGTGAAAATCCAGGATGTTTTCCTGAGGTAGCCTGGAGGAAACGGAGGCCTAGGTGTGGTGCTGAGACAGATTGGCACTGAGGAGTGCCAACTGTTGCTCACCCACCAAGTACCTGCTTTTTGACCTTAGGGTTCTTCAGCTGCTCATCCACCCCTATTTTACCTTGTTGTCTCCTCCTCTTTCAGCTTGAAAAACCTCTTTTATTTCCCTGTTCAGCTTTGAAATCCACTTATTACTGACTCTGTTCCAGTCCTCTGCATCCTCAAAATTCTTCTCTTCCCTACAGGAAGCTTCCTCTTTGCTCTGTGGAGCTCGTAAGGCCCTCCCCTGTACACCACCGATAGGTTCAGTGTTTTCAGATGTGAAATACAGTAACAGCTGCAAGCTAGATAGCTATTGATGTCTTATTCACAGAATTAAGAAGCTAGTTCACAAATGTTTTGCATATCATTTTAAAGGAAAGTACCTAAGTACAGGATTTTTCTTTTTTTTTTGCGTCCTGTGGAGTCAGGAGTGAGAAGGATTTAAAAATTAGTATATGAAGTCTGTATTTGAATTGTTTGACTCCCACCCAAAACTGTCACCTGCAAAGTCTTACACCTTTAACTTTCACTGACTTTGCCCAGATTTAATATTTTATTTTTTAGTGACTCCAGAAGAATGCTGAAAATAAATAAATTTCCTATTTACTCGTAACATTCTTGAGTCTACAGATCACACGATTGTGATGGATAACTGATTGTGTTTGACACTGGCAATGATTTGCATACTGTGCTATTAAAAATGTATCCCTGGCTTACGCCAGTAATGGAAGAACTCTTGACAAAAAAATATCATGTGGAGTCTAATCCCGCAGTCTTCTAGATGTAAAATTTCCCTATACTGGAATGATTTATTGCAGGAGCCTGCTGTAGGATTAGGAAGGTGTAGACAGAGCACTTGCCACATCTTTTCCGTTTGCCTCATAAATCCCTGTCAGCTGGCTAACACTGCCTAGCAAGAGTTTTTCTCCATCAACTACATAAATAATAAATTAGCATGTGAACATTGGACTCCCATGTAGTCTGAAAGCAGTGACCAGCCTGAGTGAATGTGGTCACAATTATGGTGTTTTTTTTTTCCTCTCCCTCCCAATTGCTTCTAGCTAGAAAACATGTAAAGCAAGATTCAAATGTAAATGAAGAGTGGAAAAGCATGTTTGGGTCCCTGGAACCAGCTAACATCTCACAGCCAATACCCAAAGGACATGGGCAAGCTACTGATCCTGAAGCCATCCAGACTGGGAAACCGCTTCGTTCAGAGTCCTCAGCTGGCATTTGTGCTACTCTGTCATCCTCCCCACAGGTTCTGCTGAAAAACACTGTCAGCACATCTTAAACTGAAGTGGTTCAATGCTTTGAGCCAAGGGAGACGGTAGGGATGTGGGCATTCTGGTTTTGTTTGGAGGTTATTTTACACTGGTGCTGTTCCCTGGCATCTTCTCTGGCACTGTAGCTGAGTTTCACATTCTGGTTTTTAAAATAAGGATTGAGGGAGGATGGAAGTTTAGTCCCTCAAACAGAAGAGCTTCACTAACAAATAGATGCTTTGCCTGCAGAGATGGGGCTTTGTGGATTAGGCAGTTGTTAGGTAAGCTGTTCTGACAGGGAAGACTTCCTCAAATTGCATGCCCTGGTCTGTGTTGTGAGGAAGGGAAGAAAAGAGATGACACGATTTAACTTGGGACAGGACTTTCTCTTCTTAGCTGCATTTAGATAGCCAGCACTGGCTACAGAAGGATGGGCTGGAGCCCTGCAGGCTGTGGAGGCGTCTCTTGACACTATTTTCTATTTGGTTTCTAGTTGGAGATTTAACTTATAGCTTCAAAGGAGTGTCCATGCTGAACTAAGAGGGAAATACTTCACACTTCTATTTTTAAAGCCCTGTATAAACAAATAATCATTCAAGAGCTAACCTGGAATTCTGTCAGCCTTGAGAGCAGTAGCTGCTTCTGTGATAATCACATTGAGAGGTGTGCACAGCATGTTACAGCTTCTGCAAATAGAATATGGAGCAGACTGAGCAAACAGGGTAGAATAAGTGAATGGTTAAGCTTTTCTATAAATAATTTTCACTTTTCAATTTTTTTCATGCAAGCATGCATTTTTTTTTTAGTGCTAATCTTTGCTAATTGATTCAATAAGAGAGATGTTTCCATTTTTCTTCAGTGTGACCCAGTAATCTTAAGAGCAGGGTTTATCAGTGTGTGGAGTGCAAGGCAGATATTTTTAAGCGCTTGTCTGTTGCAGGCATCCGATGGGGCAGTTGCCCAGCCCAGGAAGCTGACCATGCCGGTACTGAGCAGCACAGCGGCCCCATCTGCACACCAGTTGCGCATCACCACTTGCAAAACAGAACTGCAGCAGCTGATCCAGCAGAAGCGAGAACAGTGTAATGCAGAGAGACTGGCCAAACAGATGATGGAGAATGCGGAGTGGGAGAGCAAGCCCCCACCTCCAGGTAAACCACGGGGCACCAGGGTTATTATAAAAAAGTATGTCAAAACATCATCATCTTAAGGATGAAAATGCAGAAGATGAGGAAAAGAGGAAATACTAGCTTAGGAAATGTGCCTAATGTGCAGAACACCTCTATGGCAAAATGCACACGTGCCCTGTGGAAGAGAGTCTGGACCCTAGATCTTTCCCTCAGCAGTAATGGCCCCAGGCCACTGGTGTGAAGCCCAGGTTGTTCTGGGCGCTCTGTCCCCGTGGGCTTTCCGAAGCACGTCGTTTGTAGCCGGGTATGTGGCAGAGAGCTTGCCAGCCTGTAACAGCCCGTAAGCGGCTCAGTTTGGGCAGGGGGAGGAGCACTGTGCTGGGAGGTCAGAAGCGGCTCCAGATTTCCGGTCATCCTCTGCACATTGTACCCTCCTGGCCGGGTTTTCGTACCCGGTGGCACTGCCCTGGGGTGGGCTGTTTGAGCTGCCCGCGTTTACAGAGCAGCCACACAGTGCCCAGCCACAGAGGGAAGGTGTGTATTCTCATACTACACTGTTGCTATCAGAGGGCAAGGAGAGACATTTCTACTTCTTGTTCTTCCCTGGCAGCAACACCCAGGTTTTGCTGATGGGGCTCTGGAAGCCACGCTGGGAGAAAACATACAATTTTAAATGATAGCCATCTCCCTATGGCCACAACTTCAATTTTGAAGCTCCAGATTGAGACTGGGATTTATTCAGATCAATCCTCAGCATTTTCTGCTGGTGTTCTCCACTCCATGTGCTTGTTGCTGGGTATCCCATGTGGAGATGTCCGACTGGCCTCTGCTAATGGGAGCTCATGTGCTTAAGCTCCAGATGTTGAGAGCCAGCTGGGCTTGCAGTAATCAGCACAGGGATGCTAAAGTCCTGGTAGATCCGGCATTGAATGTACATACCTGGGCGTATACAGCTACCATGTCATTTTAAGGGTAGTAGAAAATCATCAGGAAAGTGATCCAAGCAGATAGCGTTCGTATTTAATGCTTGGTTATTATTCTGAAATCTGCTGTGGTGTGTCCTTCCCTATCTTCACCTGCTGTAAATCCTTACTAAGGTGGATGCCTGTTAGTAGTGCAGCCAGATGCTTCCGTGTTGCTTATTTCAGAGAAGGAGACATCACACAAATGCTGGCAATAGTCATTTTGTGGCAGCTCAGCTCCTCAAGTTCTTTTTGAAGGACTGGAGTGAATTTTCTGTGGGACTTAGAAGAGCCGTTATTTCGTTTCTCTGAATAGGTAAGGCTGAGAGCTTAGCACGTAGTGCAACACCGAGCCTCTGGGTTCAGGCGCTCCACAATGTGGGGACTTCAGCCTTGCTTGCTCGCGAGGAGCATTTTGGGCATTTTGGGATTGCTGTTTGCAGCACAGCAATCTGTGCTGGCAGCAGCGGAAGGGTGCACTGGTGTCTCTACCAATCTGTGCAGGAGGGCTCTTTGTAATTTCACTGAATGTAACCCAGAGCCCACCTAAAAGAAAACTCGTACCCTGATCTGCCAGCAGGGTTTGGTTTAGAACCCAGCAAATAGGTTTTTCCCTTTAACATCTACACTGCCTTAGCTCTGTGTTTCCAGTGCCTTCTGTGCTTGGCAGCTGTAGCGACCGTATCCCGATACAGCTGTTGGGGGATGGGGCCGGGAAGGTTTTCGTGTTCCGAATACTGTTATGAAGTCAACACCAAACTTTGTGGTTTTGTTTTCCCCTGCAGGATGGCGTCCCAAAGGACTGTTGGTAGCTCACCTTCATGAGCACAAGTCTGCGGTGAACCGCATTCGGGTCTCTGATGAACACTCCATTTTTGCCACTTGCTCAAATGATGGCACGGTAAAAATCTGGAACAGCCAAAAAATGGAAGGAAAAACCACTACAACCAGGTAGCTTTAAAACTCATGGGATTTGGGGGCTGCCGTTTTAGAGTGCAAAATAGAGGAGAGAAAAATATGAATCACATGTGGGTGTGGTGGAGATATCAGTCATGAAATATACCGGTGTTCCTCTTGTCATGCAGCTGTAAAATATCAGGTTGCTGTTTCAATTAGTTAATAAAAGAAAAAATATTGCTAGCAAATGCAAAGGGACTGCCTTGCAGTTGCAGTAATTGCAGGCTTTTGGATTTAATTTCTACACATACATAAATATATTCTGGTGCTGCTGTTCAAAGCAATCTGAGTTTTTTGGAACAAAGTAGATTTATGCTCATCTGCCTCCCCCGCCGATCCTTGAGGCAGGAGAGCTGTTCTGCGGGCTGAAGTGTGGGTGGTGTGGTGTGCTCTGCTATTGGATACAGATCTAGGTTAGGCTTGTTTCCTGGTGGACAGATGTGTGCTGCTGCAGTTGGAGACTGTCATACCCCAGAGGCTCAAAGATGGAGAGCTAAGCTTGCAGAGGCAACGCAGGCGTTGTTGCTTTCTGATTCTGGAACACTTAGAAAGTGTTATTTTCAGAGCTCTCTCAAGAGCTATTGGTTTGTGTTTGAGAGAAGTAATTTATTTTTTTTTTAAGTGTCACAAAAACATATCCTCTTTTTTGTGCGTCTCTGTCTGTCCTGCTTAGATCAATTCTGACATACTCCCGGATTGGAGGACACGTAAAGACACTTACATTCTGCCAAGGCTCGCATTACTTGGCTATCGCTTCGGATAACGGTGCCATCCAGCTTCTTAGTATTGAAGCTTCAAAGCTCCCTAAATCTCCTAAAATCCATCCAATACAAAGCAGGTATGTACTCAGAGCAGTTAAATCTCACCGCAGAGCTCAAGCTATTAGGATATTCCTCGATTAGATCCCTTGATTTGCCCTTGGCTTCCTGCTGGCCAAGCCCTGGCAGTACCGAAGGCTGCGAGGTGCATGATCTTACTCTGCTTCCTAAGGAAGGGTTGACAGGCAGCCACACAGGGCTCTAGGTTACTGCTGCCTCCTGTGTCTCTGGACTCATTGTGAGCCTGGAACAGTCACTCAGAATGGTCCTCAATTCTCTTATTTATGTACTGGGACTGGTAGTGTCCTACCTCCTCTGTTACGACATTAATACTTATAAAGGAAATCTGGAGGTTCTTTTACGGGTCATTAATGTTTACAAATGTACATGTGGTTTGGCCTCAGACCTGCAATTTTTTTCTCCCAGGCTTTTAATGTGAGTAAGGTATCAAAGATATGGGGGATGGGATACTATTCAGGGGAGTATTTGGGAATGCCTTAGCTCTTTCTTACCCCTCTTCATATGAGCAGGTTTCGAATATTTGGCACCGATTCAACAGCTTAATCTTCCAGCTTGAGTGAGAGACACGTCCAGGGCCCAGCAAATCTAGCAGCCCTCTCAAAGACCTCTTTTCTGTCCAAAGTATAAGGCACCTGTCTCAAATGTCCTCTCGTATTCGGGATTAAGTTCAGAAATGAAATAACCCAAATCTGATGGAGATGGAAACTGCAGACTGGATTTTCCCTTTTGGTATACCCTCATTTGTGCCCGAAGAAGGTGTCAGTTTGCACACACAGCAATGGGTGACTGATGACAGTGCTGGCAGTGCCACATGGAGACGAGTGTTCCTGCCTGTAAACTCTAGCAGATGAGTATCTGGTAAACGTGGAGTGTGAATGGGAGAGAAATACCAAACACACCGAGACCTGGATCACAAAGCTGTGCTTGTGTTTGCCAGGTACTGAAATGGGAAAGTGGTTTCTGGCAGATGCCTTGAGAAGTGACATGAAGAGGAAAACACTGCTCAGCATTAGCTATTGGAAGGAGTCTTCTACTTGGAGGGAGTGACACCTGTTTCTAAATTAGTTTACTCTTTTAACCCAGGTCCTTAGATCTGAAGGATGATGGCTGTGTGGTAGATATGCATCACTTCAATTCGGGGGCCCAGTCGGTGCTGGCTTACGGTACCGTCAATGGATCTCTGGTCGGATGGGATTTGCGGTCTAGCAGCAATGCCTGGACGCTGAAACACGATTTGAAGTTAGGCCTCATAACTTCATTTGCTGTAGACATACACCAGTGCTGGCTGTGTATTGGTAAGTCTGTATTTCTTGTTAGCATCTACCTCTCCCCTCTGCCCCTTCCAGTTTTCTTTTACAACTATAGGTCAAGCTTTTGCTTGATCTGATTTGGCTAGAATATGCTTTTCTCAGAGGAGAGAAAATTTGTGGGAAGCATCCTGCCCTTCAAGTATTGGAGTCTGAAGTCCACCTCCCTGGGAACAAAGCACAGGGATATGGGCAAACACCCCATGTATTAATCCCTCTGACTGCGAGGAGCTTTCTCTCACCAGGAACAAGCAATGGGACCATGGCGTGCTGGGACATGAGGTTTCAGTTACCTATCTCCAGCCACTCTCATCCTTCCAAGGCCCGAATCAGGCGCCTGCTCATGCATCCTGTCTATCAGTCCTGGGTGATTGCAGGTAAAAGATGTCTTAAGCTTACCTCACAGTTGTCAGAGGTGGTGATTAAGCTTGTGTTTCAGCTTCTGCTTCAAGCCCTGGCGGAAGTTGTGGTGTTTGTTTTTTGTTTTGTTTTTTTTCTTCTTTGTAGTTCTTCTGATGCTTTACATGGGGAGAGGAAAAAGGGAAGGTTCATACTTGCGTTCTGCCATAGTGCTGCTCTTCCTGGCTTTTTCAAATTAAAAAAATAAAGGGGGGGCGGTATTGATAAAGTTGCTGTAAAATGAGAGTAATTTGAGTTTCATATTTTATTGCTTCTTAGGCTTCACTTTTTATTTTAGTTATTAACCACCTTGGGAGATAAAACAAATTTATTGAAAAAAAACATAGAGATAAAGCAAGCTTTTCTGTGCTTTCTAGTTTGTTTTCTCCCTGCCAAAGAATAAATGAGTGACAAAGTTCATCACTTTGGAATATTATTAAAAATCCTTTGTGTGCTAGGTTGCTGCCAGGCATGTAAGCAATCCCTTAGACAGAATTCTTAGCCTGTCCACGCTAAAAGTGGGTGCTGGAACATGACTAGTGACTGGACTCTGTAACTTTGGATTGCTGTCCTACCTGCCCAGGAGAAATCACCGAAGTCCCTGATGACCATGCTGAGCAAACGATCCATCCTTCTCGGAGAAGGACAAGGAGTTTTCTAGGGAGGAAATTGAGGATTTAATACCTTTTTAAAAGGGTTGGACATTAAAGCAGGTTTCATCTAAACTCCCTTAAATGAGGCACTTTAACTCCAGTGAAGCTTCTACTGTAAAACACAGGCATGGCTTTCCTGCTAAAGCCAGGCTAACACAACGCGGAGAGTGTCTGTGCCATACCCCCTGTATCATGTCAGGAGAAGGCAGCTAGCGAGAGCCAACTGACCCGTTCTGTGTTATCCCATTGGCAATGTCTTTCTGGCAGCTGTTCAAGGCAATAATGAAGTCTCCATGTGGGATATGGAAACTGGTGATCGACGCTTCACTCTGTGGGCCAGCAGCGCACCCCCTCTTTCCGAACTGCAGGTCTGGTCCTTGTCTTCTCCATTTCCATTCCGTAGCCGGGGTAGAACCACCTCCAACTCCAGGCTGTGTGTCAGTAGTCACCTGTCTCCATGCCCTGGCAGTTTGACACCAGGAACTTGCCCCGAGATTGATTTTGGCACCATAATTGTTTTGCTGTTGAAGTTTAATTTCCTTTGTAAAACAGCAGCATAACCTGAATCTTCACTGGCATCTTCCACTATCTGTGGAACATTCATGTAACGCTCGCTTGCTGTATCCAGTCATGTTCCTAGAAACCCCTGAGCAGGTCAAGCCTGTAAAGATCAGGGTGACGCCAGTGTTCATGGTGTGGATCTTGCTGTTTCTAGGGCTGTGCGACTTCTGTAGGCATCTGCTCTTTGGCACTTTCCATCTGTGATGTAATGCCACTACTACACTTAACTGCTGGTTTAAAGCATGAAGTGGCTCTTCCTCAAGGAGTTAATTGAGTAAGGAGTAATTTGGGTTATCTTTCTTAAAACACAAATACATACACAAAAATAGCCACAGGTGCTTCTATAAATGTTGTAAATAAAGATCTGGAATCTACCTGCACTTGAATTTGTAGGTGCTACCAAGATTGCAGGTTGAGTGTGCTTTGGTCACACACTTTGCATACAGGGAACTTGTGCTTCAAGCTAGATTTTTGTCATGTCTGTCCCTTAATGCCTTCAGAGCATAAAAATGTAAGCATCCGTGTGCTTTTCAGCATGATTCACCTGCCTGATTCTGTTAGAAACAATCTTTCTTGTTTGCCATCACAGAATGTAACTTCCAAAATTCCAAAAAAGCATTATTCAGAGTTAAATCTGTTGCATTGCTCTGTGAAACATAAGGAATAGAATGAAGTAATTTACCTTAATATATTAAGATGTGGACTGTTAACAAAGTACCTTCTCATTTGTGAGAAACATTTGGAAATCGGATGGATGGATGGATGGATGGATGTGGTAAAGAATGCATTCCCTTTGTGAAGTGTGGCAACAGTTATTGGTGATAACTTATTTTGATACATCCCTTTTCCCTACCAGCCTTCTCCTAACAGCATCCATGGAATTTACTGCAGTCCAGCATCTGGAAATCCCATATTACTGACAGCAGGCTCAGACATGAAAATAAGGTAATAAAAGCAACACCATTTTTCGTTGACACCTTCCCCTCCGCCCCCGCACTGCGTTTTGCCAGGCGTCGCACAAGTGAGCTCCAAGAAGTCAAACCAGCCGTGCTGAGGATGTGCTCGGTCGCTGAGCTCACTGGTGCTCGCTCAAGTAGCGCAGAACTCGATGCTTCTCTGAAACGGAGTGTCTGCCCTTCTGGGAAGTTCTTGAGGGGCTGTGTGAAAGAAAACAGTAACGTGTGTAAGCTCGATACGAGCGTTGATTTCTCTGCATCGCTGTCTCCCACGAAGTGTAGGAAGCACACAGCATCTGTGCCCACTCGTTTTCATCCTAAAGGCATGACATCTTTTAATCAGCTGTATCCTGCTGGTGAAATTTAACATCTCAGCTTGTTTTTGTTGCTTTGTTTAGGTTTTGGGATCTAGCCTACCCTGAAAGATCCTATGTTGTTGCCGGAAGTTCTAATTGCCCGTCTGTTTCCTACTACAGGAAGATAATTGAGGGCACGGAGGTGGTGCAGGTATTCAGGCTCTGTTTGGCAGACACCTCTTCTGCTTGGCCTTCTGGGTAGCGCCCTGGGTTACCTTAACTGCGCGATGGGTTCAACTGTAACTGTCTCACTCTTCCCTTTCATGCCTGGTGTCAGCATTGCATTTTTGGGCAGTTAGGAAGAAGTTACTTTACGAGAAAAAATAGTTGGTTTTGACAGAATGAGACTGGCCAAATAACACATGCAGCAGCCAGTGTCTCATTTCTTTTGGGTTGTTGAAATCTGATGTCTTAACACCTTTGATTTTGATCAATCTTTGGAATACCTTTTGTGGAGGATCTTAGCGAGGCATTGTGAGATGCACTGGGACCAAAAGAACATGGTAGCAGAACTCTGCAGTTTTGTGCAGGTTGTGCACGAGGAAGCTAGGTGTTGTGGTGTTGGGTTCATAGGCTGGACTTGATGATCTCAGAGGTCTATTCCAGCCTCAACGATTTTATGATTCTGTGATTCTAAATGAAATGAGCCTTGGAGAAAGCTCAAGAAAATCATCCAAGGAGGGGAGATTTTGGGTTGGTTTGTTTTAAGAGGTTTTTCGATCTTTTGTGATGATTGCCCTTTGCAAATGCTTACCTGTCTCTGAATAATATTTTTTTTTTGTTTTGTACAGGAAATTCAAAACAAGCAAAAACTGGGTCCCACTGATGAGACCCCTCGGAAGGGTCCAGAGTCTCTCCCCGTCGGACATCATGATATTATCACAGATATAGCGACTTTCCAGACCACGCAAGGGTTTATAGTAACTGCATCAAGGGATGGAATTGTTAAAGTGTGGAAATAAAAGTTTCACTAATATATAGTATGTAAATATTTGTAATAAAGAAATAGTGTTACAATGAAGTTTTCAAGAACTGTTTCCAGATCATGGAAAAGAATGGACTTTAAAGACTACAAATGTGATGATAAATTTGGTTATCTGTATCCAACCACCCTGTTAGCACTTCTTTAATCACTTATTTTATTAAAGATGTTTGGCATCTACAGCATTTCCTTGAAATACCAAGCAGGCTCTGAAGAAATTGCTTAGTCAGGTTTTGCCTGTGGTGTTCTTCAAGGATGTTTCAGAAAATTAAAGATGTCCTACATTACACATTCTAAATGTGCAAAAAGCAAAGAGCTGGTACCTTAGCGTCTGACAGCTCTGATGCTGTATTTGAGAAAAGAGATAAGAACCAGTGCACTAATCACCCTGTATGTTCTCATAGCTATAATAAAGTCCACTTGAGCTTCCCTGTTTGCTACTTGGGTCTTATATCTGTTGTTCCCCTGCAGCGCCTTCAGCTGCCAGAGCCTTGGGGCTGTTAATTGTAGTTTGAGATCAGCTGAGCCCAGGGTCAGCTCTTCAGCTGTGCCTTCTGCCTTGCATCCAGCTGGCTGTTGACTTGAGACTAATAGGAACACATGACAATAGGATGGTGGTCTCTGTCACCCAGTGTGGATGGATATCAGAAGAGCCAGAACGTGAAATTTCAGCAGGCAGCCTTTTTCCGATTGTGCAATGTTGCTGTGAGAGGCAGTTCTGGAGGTCAGATGGGCAGTGAATTTTCTGAGCACTCTTCCCCTGTCTGATCTACATTTTCAAATTTCCCATTCCTTTTAAGCTTTATGCTACAGGATAACTCATTTCTTAGCTGCATTTCCAGGCTCTGCTTCACAGGGCAAGTGGCTATTTACCTGTAACACAGGTGCTTCACCCCCTCTCTGTGGATGGACACAGGAGGTCACTGATGCCAAACTGCATTAATACGACACGCTCTTTTAAGCGTGGCTGGAAAAAAATGTGAACTTACCGCTGTGCAGCGTCTGCTTGAGGCAGGAAGGCTCTGCGGGACGGGGTGCTCTGAAAAGACAATGCAAGAAATACCTGACTTGTTCTAAGTCTCGGGCGCCCCTGAAAAAAGCAGCTCGATAGAGGATGACGGCTGCTGGAGAACGCACCGGCAGCCCCCACAGCCCGCCACTCAGCGTCCCCCG
>VWZK01019368.1:197065-267168 GCA_013396935.1 Baryphthengus martii | reverse complement strand
GAGCTCGGAGCGTTCTGGAGAACCACCGGCGGCCCCGTGCAGCTCTGGGCCGTGCGGCTGGAGGCCGGGCTGCGGTGCCAGCGGGTGAAATGCGGGGTGCTCAGCAGTAAGGCAGCTTCAGAACGCGAGCCGGTAGTGTTACCTGAAGAGCCGCTGTCGATGTTGGATTAAACAAGAGGAGATCACAAATACGAGCTCCGAGTTGTGTGTCACTGGAAACAGCTGGCGTGCCGGCTCTGCAGGCACCTGCTCAGCTGCTTCCGTCCGTCAGAGGCTTTGTTTATAGAAGACCTTTCATTATGTGTGCATCCTAAAATCAGGCAAAACAGCTGAAACACAGAAACATTATGCATTAATTGGTTTTACAGGACTGGTTCGAAAATCCAGATTTGTTCTGTGTTGTGTGTAGGCAGCTCACCGCTACGATACAGCACCTCTTGTCGCTCTGCACGTAGTATGGCACAGACAAATACACGCTGCCTGAGCAGACACTCTGCAGTGCACTTCTCATCACCCCCCCCCACCCAAACCGGTTGTACACTGGACATTAACGGTAGTTGTTACTTACAAATGCAGCAGCGCTTCCATTTACCTTGCTGTGACTGTGGATGATCCATGTGACAGAATATGGTGATGGGTGTTCACTGAATCGTCGGAGCTGGAAGGGACCTCTAGAGATCATCTAGTCCAGCCCCTCCACCAAAGCAGGATTGCCCAGAGCACGTTACACAGGATGGTATCCAGGGGAGTCTGGAATTTCTCCAGAGAAGGAGACTCCACCACCTCTCTGGGCAGCCTCTTCCGGTGCCTTGTCACCCTCCCAGCAAAGAAGCTTTTCCTCATATTTAGACAGAACCTCCTGGGTTCCAGTTTGTGCCTGGTGCCCCTCCTGTCACTCGGCACCACTGAGAAGAGTCCAGCTCCATCTTCCTTGCACCCACCTTCTAGATATTTATAGACATTGATAAAATTTCCTCTCAGTCTTCTCTTCTCTTCTCCAAGCTAAATAGTCCCAGCTCTGTCAACCTTTGCTCACAAAAGTAGATGTTCCAGTCCCCCAGTCACCTTCCTAGCCTCTGTTGGACTCTCCAGTATTTCCCTGTCTCTCTTGAGCCGGGGAGCCCAGAACTGGACACCAACACTCCAGATGTGGCCTCACCAGGGCAGCGTAGAGGGGGAGGAGAACCTTCCTCAACCTGCTGGACACTCTTCTTAATGCCCCCCAGGAGCCCATTGGCCTCTTGGCCACAAGGGCACACTGATGTCCCATGGAGGACTTACTGTCCACCAGCACTCCAAGATCCTTCTCCTCAAGGCTGCTTTCCATCCAGCAGGTCCACCCCTAACCTCTATTGGTGCATGGGCTTGTTCCTCCCCAGGCGCAGGACCCTACGTGTGCCCTTGTTGCACCTCGTGAGGCTTCTGTCCAGGTCACACAGATGGCATCACAGCCTCTGGTGTGTCAGTCGCACCTCCCAGTTTGGTACCTGTCAGATACACCCTGTCCCCTCGCCCAGGTTATTGATGAATATGTGCAGCAAGACCGGACCCAGCACTGACCCCTGGGGAACACCACTGGCCACAGGCCTCCAACTGGACTCTGGGCTGCTGATCATGATCCTCTGAGCTCTGTCACTCGGCCAGCTCTCAATCCACCTCAGTGTCCGCTCTTCTAACCCGCACGTCCTGAGTTTGCCTATGAGCGTGTCATGGGGGATGGTGTCAAAGGCCTTGCTGAAGTTGAAGTAGATGACATCCACTGCTCTCCCTGCATCTACCCAGCCAGTTAGGACATCACAGAAGGCTACCACATTGATCTTGCTGACAGGGAGTATGCGGTACTTGGTTCTGTGATGCTTGTCGGTGAAGATTTATCCTGATAACAAGAAGAGGCTTATCAGGATCAGCTCTAAGCTTGTGTACAGGGGCAGGCTGCTCAGCGGGACGGGACCGCTGGCTGTGAAGCACACAGGGCCCTCTGGTCATGGCCTTCTGCAGAGCTGCGTCCTGAGCACCATCTTCACGGAGCAGCTCTCCCGTGACTTGTGCTTCTGACGCGCTCGGCCCTCTGCGTCATCCCCTCCCGCCGCTGCTGCTGGAGGCCCACGCTGCCACCACAGCCTGGGGTTTCCCATGCCAGTAATGAGGACAAAATAAGGTTTTTATCCTCATTTTTGAGAGTGACAAATTTCAGTTCTCCATACGCTTCTGCGACTGTCAGCTCTGGCTGTTGATTACAACCCTGCCAAGCCCTCTGTGTTTTCCGTAAGTTCAGTGAATGGATAGGCAGCTTCTGTAACTGCAGGCGGTTTTTCTCAATACTTGTGCAGTGTGGAGAAAGCCTTAATGCGGGTAACGCCCTCCTCAGCGTAGGCTTTCACCCATATCCCATGGTTTGTGTACATACAAATGTTAAAAAAGAAAAGTTTGGGGAGCTAAGAAACCTTAAATTTGTAGACATTCTAGATTTGATAGCTTTATGTGAGTAATGCTAAAGCAAAATGCTTTCTAAATCAAAATTCTATGCATTTGATTTTGAAAACCTTTTGGATTGGATTGCTTTCGTTATTGTCAGATTAAACGTGAGTAACTTGTGAGCAGCCTTTTTCGCCCGAACTTTAAATCCGCAGCTTTAAAAAGAAAAGACAGTTTCTGGCCTGTGAGCTTTTACTTAACTGATTTTAGTGCCTGCTCGAAAAAATGTACTGAAGTCTCCTAATACCATGCATTGCTGTACAGACAGGCCCCCAGGTCTGGCATTACAGAACCTCAGAAAGCTTTTTATGGTCTAGCAGGTTGTTGCAAAAATGAACATGATCTCATTTATAACTTGAAGCTTGCTCTTCCAGCAGCATTTCCCTGCAGCTGCTCAGTTTTTTGACGATGTGGGGGCTTGCTTTCATGCAGGTCCTGGCTGCTGCAGGCCCTCTCTTTATGGAAAGTAATTTTCTAGGCAGCAAGCATTAACTTTGTCTCAAATTCTTCCCTCTGCAGGAAGCTGCACAAGCCTTGATTTATGCTGGGATGGCAGGGTCCAACTTGGAAAACATTCAAGAAAAAATAAATGAGTACTTGGAGAGGGTTCAAGCTCTCCATTCAGCAGGTGGGTAAGGAACTTTCTAATTAAACTTCTGCTTAAATTAATTGAGCGGAAAACCTTTTGGTGCTGTGAAATATGTATCAATGATGCTTGCTGGTTTTGATTATTTTAAGGTTCTTGTGAAGAACCATAAATACAATGAGCACATCAGTGCTTGGAATTGTGATACGTCAGAAATGGAGACTTACTTCTTAGGGGCGTGTGTGTGGGTGTTCTTTCCTTCTAAATATTCTCAGGAACCACATCTGCAGAGCAAACCTGAGAAAGTAATTAAATACAGCAACAAAAATTGACCAGGAACAAATGAAACCTTGCATTTAAGCCTCAGCTGCATGATGGATTCGAAGCAAGTGGGTTCTGGTATTTGTGTAGAATTTCTAACTGTGAGAAGGCAAAAGAGCGCTTTGCTCTCATAAGGGTTTCCTCGTTTGATCCAATTTCAGTGTTTGTTTAGACCAAAATGTCAAATTTCTGCACACCTGCACAGAATCACTTGGCCAAAAAGGGCCCCTGGGCAGTCTGTAGACAGTCTCCTGCTCGAAGCAGGGCAGACATTGATTTTTAGACCACGTTGCTCAGGTCCAGTCAGGTCCTGAAAACGCCCAAGGGCAGAAATTTGCCGGTGCCTCTGGGCCCCTGTTCCAGGACGCAATTGTCTTTCTAGTGATTTATTATTTTTCTATATAGATATCCAGTTGGACTTCCCCTTGTTTCGGTTCATAGCCCTTGGCTCTCATTCGCTTCCTTGGCACCGCAGTGAAGAGCCCGAATCAGTAGCCTCGTGGTTACTGGCAGGCTGCTGCTGGCTGCCCGCAGAGCCATCTCTCCAGGCACCCAAGGAACTGGTGTGTCACCGCAGGTGATGTTTTCACCAATGATGCAGTATTTTACATGAGTAAACATCCCTGTCCTTAGTGTAGGATAAAAAGATTTTACTTACCTTATCTGGTGTGTGAAATATCCTGAGAGCATCTCTCTGCTGTGGGGCGGGGGTGGTGGTGGCGGCATTTTCTTGTCCTTGCAAAGATGTTTCTAGCAAAGTCTAGAAAGATTTGGTTTCCAGGCAAGAAACAGGTATTACCCATCCGATTAGAACTGCTGGTGTTTCAGTTCCATGTTCTGTTTTTACATTTTGCTGCTGTAGAAAGCTAAATACTTTCCCTTTTCATTTAGTTCAGTCACAGAACACAGACCCTCTGAAGTCAAAACAGCAGCTGGACTTGGAGCGTGCTCACTTCCTAGTGACACAAGCTTTTGATGAAGATGACAAAGGCAACGCCGAGGAAGCTATAGAGCTGTACACGGAAGCTGTGGAACTCTGTTTGAAAACAGTATGTTAAGCTACAGGTTAACTTGGTGGAATTACGTGATGGTAAGGAATTCTTCCACTTACACAAGTGACTGACTGTTGAAGGCTGGCTTAAAACTGGAGTACCTGTATTTCTAAAAATTAGGTTTTAATCTTTGTTTCCACTTTTTTTTGTTTAGTGTTTCTTCCAGTCTTCATGTTACGTTGCTATTTAAAACTGTAAATTTATGATTTATGTGTTTTTTTCCTGAACTGGATGATACTAAAAATATTCTATAACTTTTTTTCATGTTAATGTTTGCCCTGGAGCGAATGCAACATTAAAACAGAAATTAAAAGCAAGTAAAACTGAAGATGACTTGCTAATGTGTCAGCTATATTACTTTCTGACTATATTAAAAGAAGTAATTTCAGGGAAATCTTTGTGTAACACTTTCTGAAAACACAACGTTCTGCTGATGCCAAAACTAGTAAAAATACTACTTGATTACTCGGTGCTCAACATTAAAGCTGTTACGAGTGAATTCAGTCCACCCTGAAATTAATGGTAAGGACAAATTGGCCATTATGTAAAGGATGGAGAATATAATTACAGGTACTGCTTTTTTCCCTTAAGTCCAGTTGCTTTAACTCACTCATTACAGGAAGAGCTCGCCACCATAACGTAACTCCACCAAGTCTACTTCTCTTTTCCCTTCTCTTCCCGGTTTTTGTAATGTAAACATATGTGGGTTGTTGGGAAGGGAATGTTACTTTTGCTACATGCTAGTGTAAAATATTCTTTTCTCTGAATTCTGTAGATTGGTGTTATGTTGGCTAAACCCCCCCTGGTGATAGTGACCAGTGAGAGTTGGTAGAACTGCTCTAGTTTTTCCACTTGATCTGCTGGAGTGGAACATTTTCAGTCTATTACATAAAATTTACTGCAGCAGCACACTGGTTTTCCTCTGCTGTGCTCCTCCCGGAGTGTCAGTGCGTGCAAATATTCCTTACATATGCTGAAGTTAGCCTGAAATTATCTCACATTAACAACTGCTTTTGTTTGGTGTTTCATTAGGGACAGATACTGCTGAAGTTTCTTTTAATCTTGACAAACATATTATTTTGTTGAGATGACTGTAGGCTTTGTCCCTCAGGGTGATCAGAAAGTACCTTCTTCCCAGGATGAAAGGTGATTGAAGGAACTCTGCTATCCTGAAGCTTTATTTCTGTCGTTCTCCTCAGTATATTCAGGTGGAGAGATCTGTTTCTTCCCTGCCCTTGAGGTACTCGGGGAGCAGCCATTCCTCCTCCTCTGTGGCCGACTCCAAGATGAGTGTGCTGGTGCCCCATCTCCACCGCTGGCCTTCATATGTCTTTCCAAGTCTTTTCCACCTAGGAACTCCACAGTGTAATTTATTTGCAAATACAAACAACGTCTTACAGAGGGTGTTTCCAGTTTTGTTTCTTGAGTGGAAGTACCTTGCCCTTTGTTTCCTCAGCTGACCAAGCTGGCCTGGCAGAAGCCGTCAAGGTACAAAGCCAGACCCCAAACCCTGCTCACGAGCGTCAGAGAAGCCACCCCTCCCGCTGTGCCTCTCGCAGGCTGTTCAGCTGCAGCAGCCACACTTCATCTGCAAGGAAAGGCAGAGTGTGAGCTGTCACAGCCGTCCTCCCAACGGGGAGCGGGAGCTAGCACTCTTGGTACCTGATGGGCTGCCCTCTCAGAGATTGTCTTGTGCCTTAAGTGTGCAAGAAAAAGATTGCTAACTTGTAAGCCATCTTGTTTGTTTGTACTTTATGCAAGTAGGCATTCAAAGTACTTTTTTTTCTCCTAAGTTATCATGATTATTTTTGACTCTTTGGGGAAAAGAATTGGAACACACAGTATATACACTCAGTATATACCTAACATCTGGTTTTGTTGTCTTTCTGCCCGTAGCGTTTTATCATGGTTAATTCTTCTGACAGATTTTTTTGTGTATATGGTGTTGCCTGTGATGAAAAATTTTGAATATCATTTTTGCTCCATGAATATTCACTAGAGCAGCAAAAATTATATTTGCTTTTTATGCTGAGATTTAAAAAAACATACTTGGTCATTTTGAAAAAGAATTGGAAAAAATAGCTAGTTATTGTTTGCTGTAATCTGTAAGTATGGAATTGGACAAACTGAGCCTATAAAATCTGTGGGGTTTTTTGATGTGTACTTTTTTCTTTTCTTTTGCACCTAAGGCTACAGAAACTTCAGAAGCAGGCCTGCAGTCAAAGCTGAAGCAGCTGGCGCGACAGGCGCTGGACAGGTGAGCAGTGCCAGGGCTGCAGATGTACTTACTGAGGGTGGGTTCTCAGCCTGTCTGCTCTGTCCTGCAGCCTCTGGATCCTGGGCACCTGGATTCCAGAAACAGGAAAACAAAGAAGGAGCGGCATCAGAAATTGACTTTTCTTAAGGAAAGCTGCATTAGTCAACTTGGGCATTTGTTCATTCCATTTACTGTATAAGAACGTGAACCAAGCAAATAAATAGTTGCACCATGACTATATTTTGATCGTTGTTGCAAACAAAATGCGTTTTCATTTGCTTTAGAGCAGAGGCACTGAAGGAATCTGTATCAAAGTTGTCTCAGAAGGAGAAGTCAAATGCAGCTAAACCAAACCAGCCAGTCAGAACATTCTTTCCATTGGGACCTGATTTCTCTTTAAATGACAAGCCACAGACAATCAGAGCAGTACAAGCCAGTGAATCCCAAGGTCAGAGGTACACTGCGGAGGAGATTGAAGTGCTCAGGTAAGCTGAAGACTGTTTTTTCCAAAATTTTCTAATTTGTGCTCATGTCCTTTCTGTGCCTTACACAGCAGATTGAAACAGCTGAAGCATGAGGTGTAGAAACAGAGGTTGGAAAACCACCACTTACAAACCTCATTGCTGGTATTACCTACACTTCAGTAAATTTCTGTGTTCTCTACAGTAATGTAATTAGTGGCTTTTTTCATAGAGTTGTACTTTCTAGAGTGTATTTAGGAGACAGTTCCTTGAAACTGCCAGGATTATTTTTCAGAGCCTTATTTTTGTATGTTGCACACAACCTACGCGACTGAGTTCATGAAAGATCTGTCTCTGAGGTGTCAAGGTGCAAAGGTCTTTATAGACTGTACAACTACTGCTTTGCTGGAAGTCGAGGAAGCATAGTATTTTGTAGGACTCTGATTTCTGTTCCATCCAGTTCCTTTTGCTGTGATTTTTACTAGAGGTAGAATGTCTTGTTTTCAGAAGCAGTGTGTCTTGTTCGGGTTTAAAAACTAATTGTGGCGTTACCTTCTGGAACTTAGTCTTTGAAAAATGATAGACAGATTTGTAACTATTTTTTTTTCTTATCACTTGCAGGAAGACTTCAAAAATTAATGGGATTGAATATGTACCTTTCATGAGTGTTGATCTGAGGGAACGTTTTGCCTTCCCTATGCCATTTTCGTAAGTGTGATTCAATTCCTGCACTCAGCTTTTGTTTCCAAAGCTTTCCATATTTGGTATTTCTATTTCAGAGTTTAAAATTGTTTAAGTAGGCTTTTAAGCATGATTCAGGCATTTAAATTACTACCACTTCCTTCTTCCAGTCTGATCTTAACTGTTCCAAGTAAGCTGATCCTGCTCTGTGGTGCTTCTGTCTTCAGGCCTGTAAGGACACCACTGTATTTGGCTTTTGGAGGATTGGGCTGGGCTGGCAGTTTGGGTCCATTTCCTGATTCTGCTGCCTGCTCATGAGGTCAGCTCCCTCTGCTTCAGTTACCTGTAAAAGGAAGACCATGGCTGCACGGGACTCTTCTGAGGAAGGGTGATCTGTAACTGCTAGACCTTCATTCATGAGCAACAGCAATGTTATTACCTATCCATAAGAGTCAAAGACACCTGGGGTTGGTTTTTTTCATCAATTTCCCTCTTAAAGGCTTGTTAACCAGACAAGCCTCGGTATTTTCAGAACTAAAGAAACTTTTTGTTATTAGTTCATCATATTGAAATAAAGTGAAGAATTTGAGTTTGTGCTGGTGTAGATGGCTTTTTGGAATTTCCTCCTGTTCAGTCCTGTGTGAAGCAAGCTCTTGGGTTCTACTTCATGTTTTTAATATCTTTGGTTTTTTTCCTTAAGAATCACAAACTTAGCAGTAGTGCTCTTTGGGGTTGTTGTACAGCTCTGCGTACAAAGCTGTGTGATTGTTCCGTGCTCTAAGACATAGATGACTGGGCGTACCATGAAAAGCTTTGCTAAACCACTATTGATTTACTTCTGTGTTTTTCTCTCTTAAATCTAGTGATAAGTGTGGGAAGTTACCCTTGTCTCCCAAACAGAAAGCAATGTTTGCCAAGTGGGTGCGACCAGATGACATAACAAATAACCCCACAATGATTTACACCGTGTCAAGTTTCAGCATAAAGCAGGTACATTTTTCCTAGAGAGAAACGTGTGCTGCTAGCAGGTTACTGCAGGGGTAGGAGAATCTCCAAATATGAGAGTCATTTCCTTGGCTTTCATGAGATTAAGTAAGTACATAGATAGCATCACTTCAGATGCTGCGCGGAATGTCCTCACTGTTGTTCTTTTCCTCTGCAGACAATAGTGTCAGACTGTTCTTTCGTGGCATCACTAGCTATCAGCGCGGCGTATGAAAGAAGATACAACAAAAAACTGATCACAAGGTACGTAGCTGTTGCTTCCTAAGCTCTTTTCAGACTTAACCCAGCCAAGCTTTTGCAGTATGTGCTGTGACAGTTGGACACAGTAAGAAATAGCATTTGTTTCAGCTTCGTCTTCCTGCAAGTCCTGTGGCTTTTGCACTTTGGAGAGGGAAGCCAGCTTGATACAGGTGTGCACACAGACACGGTCGTCTACCTTCAGATGTGCTTTGAGAAGGAACAAATAGTTTGGAAGACTTTGGTTGTTTTTTAATAGCAATTTTATGTACAATGCTTCACAGGTTTATTTTCCTACTTTGCCACGTCACTGCTGTGCAGCAGGTGCCGGTCTGTCCTGCGTCTCATTGTGGAATTAATGTTACCAGCTCTCTCTGCTCCGCCCGACTGGTGCCTGTGATACGCTTGGCACGGGTTTGGCAGACTCTGCTGGGAGCCTATTGCCAGACCAGTGGGTCAACGTTGTCCCTGGATGGTTCTCTTTTAATCTATGCTCGTTAGAACTGAACTTGGATTCTTTTCAAGGGCAGTGAGTTCTTCACTGTCATCTTCTTCAAATGTTTGACTTGTCATTCAGGCAAATACTGTATTTATACTACAGATACTTAAATACTGTTTGTTTAATAGCAAGATAAATTAGTTTGCCTTGCTTCTGTTGGAGAAATAATTAGGTTACTTATGTTCTTTTCGTTACTGTGTTAAGCAGAAAGCTGCAGAAAGAGCCAGACCTGAAAAAAAAAAGTATTTAAGCGTCACTGCCATTTTTAATAAATTTGAGTTGATCTTTCATTAAAAATCTGAAATTTGCGTTCAGTGTAAATTCCAGAAAGGACTATTCTAATCTCACTTTTATTGTCATCAGTGTGTGTACAGCCAAGTCATTTATTCCTCTGTTTTGTTTTGGGTTTTTTTAAACAGTATAATTTACCCTCAGAATAAGAAAGGAGAACCAGAATATAATCCGTGTGGCAAATACATGGTGAAGCTTCATATCAATGGTGTGCCTAGAAAGGTAAATGATTTTGAGGAGACTTAGTACTATTACTGTTTAAGTGATATATTTTTAAGGCTGGAGTCTGCTTCATGGTGAAGCTGTGCTTGCCTAGCAAAAACTTCAGATATGTTTTGTTAGAAAGTTAAACCTTTTGAGATTCATTTTGGTTGTGAAGGATGTAACAGAATGTAGGTATTTCTTCTGTAGACGTGCATGGAAGTAGCCTTACTTACATTAAATTCATTTTAAAATCCTTATATTGCTTAAAAGAATTCGGAAAACCACACTGGAACAAAATTACACATCCCATATTTATGAACTGGGTGCACTCCATCTTGGAAAGGAAGATACAGAACTAAAAAGTACAGAGAGGGATATCCAGAGAGAGAATAGACATGAAATGACCATAGAGGAGTAGCTCAGATGACCACAGATTGTCAGTAAGGAGAGGAGATGCCTGCAGATACATGATAGAACTTCGTAAACTCACAGACAACTTCATTTTCTTTCCAGTGCAATAAATAAGGACATAAAATAACACATTTCTTCATGTAATACTTAAATGTGGCACTGATTATTGCAGATCGTAGGGACTGATGGGTGTTCCTGGGAGTTCAGAAGCTGAATGGTCACATTCTTGGGATGGGGGAATAAGGGCAAGCTCCTCAAAGGCTCTCAATTGCTAAGATAGAACCTCTGGGTCAGGAGGTTCTCAAGCTGCAAAATTCCAGAATCTGAATGTTTTGGGGCCTGCCTTGCTCTCAATATCCTTTCCAAAACAGCTCCCAGTGGCTGCCCTTTGTTAGGTGAAGGGCTGTTTGCTCTCCTGTGAGGAGAGCTATTCACTCTGCTCAGAAAGGGTTAGCGCTGGCTTGGTGTCCTGTGCTGGTAACGGGCTGACGCCAGCGTGAAACTGAAACCTCCCTTCTGGGAAACTGTGTCGGAGCACTGCAAATGCTGCAGTAACAATCCGCAATAATGCCCACTACGCTCTGCCCAATTTAAAGAAGAAATATGAACACTTCCACAACTGCTGCTTTGGATTGTTTTCCCTTTCCAGAGAGAAGAAATGTCAATCTGTGACTAGAGATTATGAAGATGATGTGGCACATGGATAGTTTCCGTGTAGATAAATAACTTTATTTTCCTGCCGGCAACCAAGCACAGTCCATGCTCTGTTTCCTAATTAGATGAGGAATATCGTTAGGCTTTTCTTTACTTTCTGTGCTGGCAATTGCACTGAACTTTTTGAGGCTGCCTTTTACAGTAGATACTAGACGCTGGGCAAGAGCCTACCATCGTCATCTCCATTTGATGCAGGGCAAGCGAGGCAGGTGATCACAGGTCACCCAGTGGACCAGGGCAGGTCAGAGCTGGCTGTAGAACTGCTTGTTCACTGCAGGGCTGAGCGATGTGAGAGCGACAGTGAGGTCTGGCTGTGTCTGGGAACTTGTCTATTAACGAGAGCTCGGTCTTCTAAAGAGTTCCAAAAATGCTTTATTAGCACGATGATGGTTTTCCCTTTGGTTGTTTCGCACAGGTAATCATAGATGACCAGCTACCCGTTGATCACAGCGGGGAACTTCTCTGCTCTTACTCTAACAATAAGAATGAATTGTGGGTATCGCTAATAGAAAAGGCTTACATGAAGGTCATGGGAGGATATGATTTTCCTGGATCAAATTCTGTAAGTACTAGATTATTTGCAAGAGGCAAAAATTCCACTTCAATAATCTTGGGTCAAATAACTTTCCTTCTAGTGAAATAAATTAATTGCTTGGAGAGGAAAGTATTGGATTTGACTTTTAGTAATTATTTTTCCTATTTTTTCTCATTTCTTTCACAAATACGCTTGCTGTACTTGATGAGATTTATTGCATCAAGTGTAGAGCTGTGGTGTAACTTGTGTATATGTGATTTCTTTCAAGGCGCTTTTATAGTTTGCACATAGATGTCAAATGCTTATAGAGTTGGTGTGATTTCTTTTGAATGCTTGTGTTTCAGAATATCGATCTCCATGCACTGACTGGCTGGATACCCGAGAGAATTGCCATGCACTCTGACAATCAGGCTTTCAATAAAGACAGTACTTTCAGAATGCTCTATCAGAGGTAGGAGTTGGTTCTTTCCCAAGTCATTAAACACTTGCTGCGTGGCCACTGCAACAGCAGTTCGGTCACCGCAGATCCCTCGATAGCACCTCGGTACTACTACAAACTGTGCAGAACGATTGCAGAACTCGGCTGTGAGTTCAGCATTCAGACCCTACAAAGCCTGTGTTGGGGACACAAAACTCTAGTGTAAACCTGCCGCAGTACAGAAGCATGAACTTCTCATTCTTCAGGTTTCTTACAGTGTGGCAAATGTTAGTTTTCAACTTGTGATATCTCAATTAAGCTATTTTCCACGTGTTTTTGGACAGATTTCACAAGGGTGATGTCCTTATCACAACAGCAACAGGGGTGATGTCTGAAGAGGAAGGAGAAAAATGGGGTTTAGTTCCAACCCATGCATATGCCGTCTTGGATATAAGAGAATATAAGGTATCAAGTAAAACTGAAGATGTGTTCAGATGCCTGTTTAAAACCTGTCTGCAGTGGGTTGCTACTGTTTGGTTTTTTTTGGCTCTAATAGTTAATACAGTTTATTTTGCCTTGAGCTCCACTGGGAAATTCCAGAAAGCCTAGTGATGCTGTATCTTCTCGAACTACTGGTCCACATTCCATGTAAATATAAATACAAAAATTGCCTTTGCAGGATGAGTCCAGCAGGTTTATTTTGTATTTCTTTAGGGACTTCGATTTCTTCAGTTGAAAAATCCCTGGAGCCATTTACGTTGGAAGGGACGATACAGTGAAAATGATACAAGAAATTGGACCCCAGATTTACAAAAATACTTGAATTTTGATCCAAGAACAGCTCAGAAAATAGACAATGGTAATAAGGTTCAAAAAGTCACTATCTTTTCAGATAACACAGACCTTTGTGGTGTATCACTGTGGCGAGGTGTAAAGAAGCTGCTTAGGCACAAGGAGAGGGAGAATAAAAGAAATACTGGAAACTAAATAGCCCCAAAATTTAGAAAGTACTCAAGTATTTAAATCCATTTTTAAGTAATCATCTGGCCTGCTTAATCTGTCTCAGATTGATTGATGAGACAAACCTCCGTGCTCAAGTGCTGCTATCCCATTATCTGGGTGTGGGGAGCTCGGTGCAAAGATAACGTTCTGATAATAAGCTGTGTAATTAACGCTGCTTCTTCATATGTGGAAAGACTTTCTGTGGGTTGTTCCCTCCATTGTTTGCCGTATGTATCCACACGCCTACTGTAATCGGCGTTCAGTTTTGCCCGTCTTCGAGCTTATGCACTGGGCATAAGCTGGGGTCTTCCCCTTGCCTGACACTAATATACCTATAGCCAAATCTTTACATAGACTCAATGTCTGGCTGTACGAGCAGATGAGATCCATCTTTGAGACAGTGGTGGTCCTGCTCTGGTCTTCCAGAGGGCCCGTGGAATGATCCGCAGCGTTGTCCTGTCCACCCTCACCAGGGAGCAGCAGAGCACAGTCTCTGCGGGGCAGGCTCCGGTGGCTCAGGGTTCTCAGAGATTTCTGCTCTTCCTGCGGTGTCCTAGTGCTGTCTGCCTCTCTGTGAGGGAGCCCTTTTCATCAGCGTGCAGCCAAACCCACTGACTTAGAGAATTGCTAAGCCCCATGCAAATGCATAAGGAAAACTTTGGATTCAAATACAAGAATGTAAGGCATCACCTAATGATGTCTTTTGCAATACAACAGATTCGCTCATACCTTCTGCTTAATGCTTGAGAACAAAAAGTGTTCTGACAGCTTTGGAAAGTCTTGATGATAAGCAGAGACTAACTTGTTTTTCTTGATTTAACTTCTTTTGGGGATTAAATTTAAATTTAGAAATTTGGGCACTGCAGACGTTACTACTAGGTTTTACAGAAATGTTGGTTTGTATAAGCTTTGTATGTCATTTGCCCACTAAGAGACTTTTGAAAACAAGTAAAATCAAAGCGTTCGATAAGGAAAGAGTAACAGTCTGTTCCTTCTCAGGCATTTTCTGGATTTCCTGGGAGGACCTGTGCCAGTACTATGATGTTATTTATTTGAGTTGGAACCCAAGCCTTTTTAAAGAATCGACATGTATCCACAGGTTGGTCCAGAAGATAAAACTTCTGTGCTGATAGCTCGCTAACCGTTCCGATGTGGCGCTTCCTTCCTTCCATTCTTCCTGGGTACAACTGACGAGGCTGAATCCCAGCCATGCTCTCGTGAGCCTGCCTTTGCGCTTACTTGTAAATTCTCAGCCCGGGCGTTGTTTTTGACTAGTTCTGTAACATCATTAAAACTCCAGTGACCTTTGTGATGGTGCTGTGGGCCTAAGGTTGTGTAACCGAACTCTGACCTCAGGCCCACATCTCTCTATTGGAATAGAGATCAGTTTTCTGTGCACTCACCAGACACTGCTTGAACGACCTAGTTTTCACGTGGATTATTTTTAGCCAGTAATGCTTTTGACACTGATATATGATGTAGCCACTGTCACAGATTCCAGTCAAAAATTAGCCACCAGTACCTCTGTTGCTGATAATGGGTAGCTCTGTATCTCTGTAGGATTTGGAGTTAGATTTCAAAGCAAAAATGAGCACCTGGCCCATCTGATGCCGCGTCTGTGTTACTTTCAGCACGTGGGATGCGAAGCACGGCCCAGTGAAGGACGCCTACAGCCTGGCCAACAACCCCCAGTACCGGCTGGAGGTCCAGTGCCCACAGGGGGGTGCCGCTGTCTGGGTCCTGCTCAGCAGGCACATCACAGATAAGGTGACGGGGTCTTTTTCTTCTGTTTTCTGTATTCTGAGGCCTGTGACATCTTCTGTAAAACTTTCTGTATGGCTTTCTGTGTTGGTACATCACTGCTTGTATTTTCACGTTCCAGTAGGCACACCTATGTCTACGTATACATTTTAAATTCAGCAGGTACAGATAATTGTGTACAACACTGTTGAAATAGACCCACAGGAAAAAAACTGACTGAGGCGTATGAAGGTAGTGAGATAATTCTGGACTGCTATAAGCAAAACTAGTGCCAGTTATTTCAGGTTTTTGTTTTTTTTTTAAATAATGGGATCAGGTATCTTAGTGAGTACAACTGTCAGCTCCTACCATATGGTGATGGCAGGGGCTGGTAAAATGCACACGTGATTCTGCTTGCGCATCACTGCCATCCCACAGAAGCGTACAACTGCACCTTGTTTGTGCTCCTATAGGATGACTTTGCACACAATCGAGAGTTCATCACCATGGTTGTTTACAAGACAGATGGCAAAAAAGTTTACTATCCAGGTGAGTGTACCTTAATTGTCCAGAGGGTGAGGTTGGAAATAAATGAAGAATTGCAAGGGATTTCATGGGAAGGCACTTCTGGCTTTGAAACTAGATGGCTCACTCCAAGAAGTCAATTTTCTGAAACAGTCGTTCAGCCCTGTTTGAGCACCTTCAGCAGCTGACACGTGTGACGTACCTCTCTTGAAAATAGTACTTGCTCTTACCTGTCCTTTTTATGAGCAAATCTTGAGGCTCTGTTCTTTTGAGAGCACTCGGGTGTGGTTACAGTTAAACCTTAGTACCAGCTGTCTGACATTCCCTGCAGAATTCACTGATGCTAAACGGCTAAGAAGTTTGCCACACTGGGGGGTTTTTGATGAGAAGTGTTCATTCTTTGCTCTTTCAGCGGATCCTCCTCCATATATTGATGGCATTCGGATCAACAGCCCTCACTATCTGACCAAGATAAAGCTGACCTCTCCAGGGCCCCACACCTTCACCTTAGTGGTGTCCCAGTACGAGAAACAAAACACCATCCATTACACCATCAGGGTAGGTACTGCTGGCTTCATAATGAATGCAAACAATTAAAGTGTCCTTTCTTTGTAAGTTTGATTTTAAAAGCGTACTTCTGAATTGATGTTTTTTTCGGGAGGGAAGCCACGAATGGTGGAGCAGAGCTCCTGGATTAAGTGTTTGATAACATTCTCCATTTGTAGTTAAGACAATATAGTGTGTGTGTGTTTAATGATGAAATCAGCTGGAAAATATTTTCATTTCCTAGAATAAAAAAAAAATCTTTGTACAGACGGAGCATCATCTCTCTATGTATGCAAAATAACCCCATTTTAGATCCCAGTTAAGATTTAAAGGTTTTTTTGACTTCTCAGAGTCCTTGGACTCAGTATTTGGGTTTTTCTGTAACTGCTGAGTCATGTCGTGATCAGTGCTAGATGTCCCTTTGTCACTGACACAAGTAAAATGCAGATTGTTTGGTTTTTTTGTTGTTTTTTTTTTAAAAGAAATTCTAAGTAGAGCTGAGTGTTGTTAGTCCCAGCACTGTTCTGAGTTTCAGACAAGGCTGTACGGTGGAAAACAGAGACGTGGACAAGTATCTAAAAATGATGTGTAGGCAATTCTGCTTTTCCTTTTAATATGTCATGATTTCATGTGAAAAGTGCAAGATGAATGTGTGACCAGCTGCTTCTGTTACCACACAGGTGTATTCCTTGTGCAAGTTCACCTTTTCCAAGATTCCTACACCCTACACGATTTCCAAACGGGTAAAGAAATATTTTCTTTTACGGGTCACGGTTTGGCTTTTCCGTACTTGAGATGTACAAAGTTGTAAAATACTTGGTTATGTATTATAAACAAACACCATCTCAGGCCATCTGCTAACAAATGCAACTGAGCTTAATCTAAGTATTGTTAGCACGAGACCAGTCCTGTGCTGAAGCGACACACGATTTGCTGAACAATTAGGTGCGCTGCCAGTGTCATTCATACCGACACAGAAGCCCTTGGGCTGGCTTGCTCTGCTTGCAGCATCTGCTCGGATGGCGGCTTAACTTTCACCGGCATTCGGTACGTGAGCTCCGTCTCCAGCGCAGAGAGGGGGGCTGTAGCTGCACCGTTGCAGATAAATACACTGAGTAAAGCTGTCGTAGAACAGACTGGCCTTTAGCGTAACAGCCTGTACCCTAATGTGGCATCACTCTGCAGAGATCAGGCTGTGCTGTGCTACTCTACAGCAAAGACCCTGCAGGAGCATTGCTCGTTTCCCTTGAGAGAATTGCGTGGTGTTCTTGGAAGAACTCTGGCCATGATGGGACAAACCAAAGGCACCAGTAAGAGCAAAGACCTTGACTGAAATGAAGTCAGATGCCCAAGCAGTTTTGGGGCCAGCTGCTGCTCGTATTTCAACCATCCACATGAACCGCACTTACACCTTTAGCTGCAGTATAAATATAGCCGAGAGCTCACAGGATAAAATAACTTTCATGTATTGCCAATTTTATGCCCAAGAAAGAATAAGCCAGCAGCTGTTAACTTTATCTCTGTACCATGCGTGCTCTGGGAATCCTACCAGAGGCAGAAGTCTTGTGGCCAAACAGTACATTCCTCAGAAAGAGGGAAATGAGGCAAGTTTGAGCTGCAGTGTCCCTTTTGAGGCTGCTCGTGCCTGAAGCCAAGGATGACATGGCTTTGTGTGGTGGAGGACACATTGGCTTGCAGCTGGGCTCTGGGGTCCAGACAGTGCATGGTACCGGCTGTTATTTCTGGAACTGGCCTGTCCTGGAGAACAGGAAAGGCGAGTGGCTGGGAAGACTCCTGAGAACAGCGAGATGATTCACTTGGTTCTTCCAGAAATGATTGTCCTTTTTAGCTCTTAAAAACTGGACTTAGTTTGGGGGGGTGGTTTAAGAGCTCAAAAACTCATTGGAGGTGACCAGTCTGTTTGAGACAGGGCACCTATTTTACGTTGTATGATATTTCAAAAGAAAATGAAGTGTGTGGAAACCTCCTCTTAATTATTGAAGATACCTGTCTAGTATTCAAATAAAAGGCACGTTCTAGATGCTGTTTGTCACAGTCACTTGTTACTTATGTACTGTAAGCTGAAAAAACACAGTACGCTTGCTGAGGGATCTAAGGCTTTAATCAAGGTGAGTGGAAGACTGCAGTGAAAATTCCTGAATACTTGAGAGACTTGCACTCACACTTTGGAAATTAGGAGAGAGAGATTACTAAAGTCAGTGCCTTCTGAAGTGAGAGGAGCCGCTGGTCTTGTTCATGTGTATAAATAAGCAACACCCATCCTCAGGATGTAAAGCGTTTTCTGTACTTTTGACTTTTTTCAGGTTAATGGACAGTGGAAAGGTCACAGTGCTGGAGGGTGTGGAAATTTCAGAGACACCTACAAAAATAACCCCATTTATCAATTCCAGCTGGAGAAGAATGGCCCGTTACTAATTGAACTACGGGGACCAAGGTTTGTAAAGAATAAGCAAGAGTGCTACGTGCTACAGATACAGCCTTGCAGATGTCCTCCAGGGGAGGGGTTACTCCCTGAAAATCCAGGAGACACGGTGTGGGAGGTGGCTCAGGTGTAGGTACTATTTGTGTCGAACTTTGCCATCAATAGTGAGTTAAACCTGCACCCTTGCTACTGAGGGAATCCTTCGCCTACAAGGAAAGCAGGAGCCTTCTTCCTCTGTAGTTCTGGAGTCTGAGTAGAGCTAGGCCTTGCACAGGAGGAAGAAGGTACAATGGACTTTTCCTTCCTCTTAAAAATAATTACAATCACAATTCCTTCTCTTTTGTAGTAGTGCCGATATGCAGGGTACTAAACCCTTACAGGCTCTCAGACACAGGCTTGTGCAGTTGCTTCAGCTCTGGCAGTGCTTTTACTCTGCCCCTGGCAGGCCAGGAGAAGTGCTGGATGTCAGTGCCCTACAGAGTAGACCTGTGCAGGGCAAATTCCTGCTCTGCCTCACGATAGTGTACAGCACTGCTGACCAGCGACATCGCCTGCCCTGCGGCCAAGCCTCTTGTCCTTTGCAAAGCTGTAGCACTTTTCTATCCATCCTCCCCTTGCTGAGGAAACTTCAGGAGATGAAGAGGGGTGCAGAGGTGTGGCTGCACTGTGCCACCTGTTCAGCAGGGCTTTGTACGCGCTGCTTTGGGCACTGGCAGAGCATACTCGGGTGGTTTGAACGGCGTGGCAGGGGAGCCGCTCACGTGCCTTAACAGGTAGGAGACAAACTGCCCCAAGTTCTAGTACATTCATGTCATGGTAAGTTTGATGTAATGTTTCTGTCCCAAATGTGACAAAACTCTTAGACGTCTGTCCTCCAGTTATACTGGTGTAGTTATTAACAAGTAGCCCTCTTCATGTTAGTGCCGTGTCACTTGCAGGCAGTACAGCGTTGGGTTTGAACTCGTCACAGTCTCGACAGTAGGGGATCCTGGCTCCCATGGCTTTCAGAAGAAGAGCAGTGGTGACTACAGGTAATGAATACTCACTTCATCAACTCAAAGAGGTTTGAACCATACTTCAGATCTGAGTTGTAACAGGGAGTCTCTTTTATTGCAGGTGTGGGTTTTGCTACTTGGAAGCGGAGAATGTTTTTGCTGGAGTTTACAACATTATCCCCACCACATTCCTGCCTCAACAAGAGGGTCCTTTTTTCTTAGATTTTAACAGTACTACTCCGCTTAAGGTGTCTCAGCTGCAGTGAGGAGACAGATCTGTGTGTTACTGCTTAAGGAGGTGGCTTTGACCTGTCCTACAGTGTGAGAACAGGTGAATAACTTATCACACGTGTGTGAAAGAACTTGATGTCCTAAGTTGCAGCCAAAAGCACAGAGTAGCCACTTGGCCAGTTTATTGTGGTAGACCGTTGCTGGGGGGTTTGCTGCTGTGGTGTTGGAGTGGGCACTGATCAACAGGCTCCCGGAGGGGCTAAAATGCTTCTATTGAAATGAACTGGCAGAACTCTAGCTAGTGCCATTTTTCCACACTTCAAATCAAAGTCTGGTGAGTTAAGAGGAAAACTAACATTGAGATTCTCTTCTCCCAAAATACAGGGTATGTGGGTTTAAGATTTTACTCTTAAAAGTAAACATGTAAAAAAATTATTCTTGTGTATTCAGCTTATTCAGTCTCAGGACCAAATAGCTTTTCCTGTATCTTTGTGCTGCTATCTTGAATGTTTTCAGCACTGAACTAGTTTTCACATCTAAATGTACATTTCTTGCTGCTGAGCCTGTAGTATTCCAGGAGACTGGCGTGCTCAGCTGCTCTACAGTCTGTAGATAGGGGTGAAGGGAAGGATCCAGCTTTAGCTGTTTCTAAAAGCAAAGCACTGGCCTCACTCATGTTACATGCACTTTGAGAGCTGTTATTTCAGATCTGTATTACATGATGTTACAGCAGAAGGTGCTCACTGGTGCTCTCCCTGCTCGCTGTAAGGGGAGGGAGGCTTGTGGTGGGATCAGCAGCATCCCAGCTGATAGGAAATGTTTTATTCTCCTCATTTTTAGAAGCGTTCAGCCTGTAGGGGAAGAATATTTTAAACCTGTCCCCTTAATAAACCATGGCTGCCAGAAATGCTCTTGCTGATCCTATTACACAAGGCAGCCTGGAAAGGTGCCTTTTCTCTTGCAAGCTGAATGGAGTGAGGGAATTGAGCACTTGGACAGTGTTGTTGAAAGAAGGAGGGACAGAGTCTTTAAGAAAACAGTGACAGAAGATTAGTGCAGAATGAGGTTTTTTTCAGAAGCCTGCTATCTCTGTTCTTCTTCTAGATCTATATACAATGTACTGGAAGAGAATTAAAGGTAACCAAGGTTTTAGTATTTAAATGCTAACTGCCTCACTTATCTTAAAAACGCATTATTTTTTTTGTCTTTGTGTTCATGGCAGACTTAAAATTCCATTATCTTTGACAGTTTGGGGAAAGAGTGTTTCTAAAACAGCCATAGGAGAAGTTTTTTGCCACTCAGGTTGGTTTGGCAGTTTTCCAAGAAAAAAGGTGGCATTTACATCTTATTTTAGAGCACGGGTGCCATTTGGTCATAGGGAAGCTGAGCACATGTGCTTCAGGAACACCAAAAATATCTGTGGGCTAAAACTGTCCCCAGAGAAGTCTGGTACTAGCCTTCTCCAGAAAGTACTGGATCCTTTGGTTTCAGTTCCTTCGTTAGATATCTGCTTTGAAAGGGCACTGAGAACATAGGCCTCTGAGAACGAGCATTCCTCTGACTGCAGTTCTCTCCGTGACCATCTGGGCTAGGAAATATGTGACATTTGTCTCAGCGTGGCTACCTGGTGTCATGCAATATTTTATCACCTGTGAATTTAGAGGCAGTCAGGAAGTCTCAGTATCCTTGACAGTAGGAAGGGCAGATGCCAGAACTGCCGCTTTCAGTGCTGAGTCCCCGCACATCCTCTGGCGTCTGAGGCCGAGCTGGTGGACTAGCCTGCGATAAAATCTCTTCTGTAGCGGGTTTTCACTCTGCAGGAAGAAGTGGTTTGCCTTTCTGGTTTTTCCTCCCCTGAGCACAGCATATGCTGGCTGGAACAGGCACAAGGCCCAGCTTCCACCTCGTGCTGAAGCGCCGCGTTCTGACTGCCAGGCACAGGCGTTAGGGACACACGAACATTCCCTGCACGCAGAGAACAGTCAATGGACCAGGCTCATCCCCAGGGCTGCACCAGATTCAGTGGCCTTTATAAACACGAGTCAACTATTGCACCTCACCAGGCTACCGGATACGGGCACCCTGAATTTCCCTTCAGGTACAGGACAGAACACTCAGGGGCAGTATTTAAAAGGAAATACAGAAGATTCTTAGAAATTCTAGTCTACAGATTCTGGTTCTGGCAAATTAATTTTACAATAAAATTTTCTTGCCCTTTTTTCTTAGGAAATAAATGTATAAGCTTCGCTTTGATATTTGCTGTCAAAGGCATCTATATTCTTTCCACAAATAAATCTGGAAAAGTTATTGGAAACTGAACTGATCCTTAGATTTTTAACACAGCCTCAGGCCAGTATCTAGGTTAAGTGTTTCCTCCCCCTACACCATTTGGCTTTTTTTTTCTGATCTGTACGACAGAGAATATTCGATGGTGATGGAAGCATCCTTTTAGGAAGGAGTACGGTCTGCGTGTGCAGCAACTTAAACAGCTGCACAACCACTCAGACGGTAACAAAGGTAACTTCACTTCCAGTGAGACACTTGTGCACCTCCTGCCCCTTAAGTCTTCTCTGCCCATGAGTATGCAGTTCAAGCTTTTAAATGTTAAAATACAAATCCTCATAAAACAAGCATCCTCTTCTTCTCAGTTCACTGAGGGAAGATGACTTACTTACAAAGAATTATTTTTAATTCTCTATCAGTGGGATGACTGGACATAGACCATTCAGAAGTTTTGACGCTCTCCTTCCTTACTCACTACCCAGCCTTTTCTATGTTTTGGTTTTTTTCGTGTTTTTTTTTTTTTTTAAATCCTACTTTAAAGCTCCATACAAGACCCCATAATGCTGCTGTTCATAGCTCAGGGTGAGACACCCTAGGCAGACACAGGTTAGGCCTTGGCTAATCTGATCCATCAGTTCTCACAGACTTGGTGAGAGGTGGTACCGACAGTGTCTGCCCCAGGAGTCGGGGGTTCAGCCCTCGCTCCCTGATGCGAGTTTCATGTCACTATTTTGTACAGTAACGATGCACTCGACCACACAATCTGTGCGCTGTGTAGAATTCCGTTTCTGTACGTACAGGAGAGGTTTCCGTCGCTCAGTCAAAAAGGACATTTGTGTTTTCTGATAATACCAAAGAGAAGCAGAATTCTAGGTTAACATTTACTTTATACATTCTCACACTTCAGGGCCCCTGAAGTGGCCACATACACTTTGATACACCAGAGGCTTATTTTTATACCCATGAAGACAGCTACCATCACGTTACGCTTCAGAATGCAGAGAGAGCTCCAACAAAAGGGTGACCAGAGAAAGCCTGTTCATTTGCCTATACTCCACAGTGATGTATCGTCATTTAAGTTTGTCACATTTATAATCATGGCTTTTATGAAGTTGAAAATAAAATGGGTTTTCCATGAATTTATTTGGCATGCGGTTCTGCCTGTTTACTTGCATGTTTGAAGGGTGATTTACCTGCCAAGTCTGGGGGTCGGCAGAGGACGGCGGCTGCAGCAAGATCCTTACATCCTACAGAAGCACGTTGTGAAAGCGAGGGTGTGGTGGGTTCCATGCCCTTTTGTAGTCCCTGATCGGTGGTTGTACCCTGCTGGGAGCTGAACACAACCAGGATGTATGTGAGGCAGTGCACACAACTGCTGAGCGTAAAACTAATTCATTGCCCCAGTGCAGGGAGTTTGGGTTTCCAGTCAGAACTGGCAAGGTGAGTGGAAATTTGATAGCAAGAAAGGTTAAAAAAACCCAAACCAACCAAAAATCCCCTCAAAATACTCAACCAACTCAGGAAGGCATAACAGGGTCTGACTGGCAAGTCTGCAAAAATTAGATACTCGACCACAACTACCTCTGCTAATTTTTCTAAGTGTGCAGCACAGACAAGAGCTTAACTAGGGAAGTTTAAGGAGAAACACATTTAATACAATGTGGTACTTTTGTACTGCTTTTCATTTTGTATTTGATACCGTCCATCCCAGCTTTTCCCCAAGTCACATGAGAAGCTGGAACCACAAGGCTTCTTCCCTAAACATCTATTTGGCTGGGAAATGCCAGTAATGGCAGAGTTCTGCCTTCAGGTCTAAGATGTAAATGTGTATCTGTATAATAACTTAGAGCTGCTACAGCTTAACAGCTATAATGTGTGGAATCTAATTTTTAAGAGGTCTAATTTAAGGTCTCCTTACCTCCTGTTCTGCAAGGCCTCACAGCGCATTTCAGCAGCACTGAGAACAGAGGTGTTAGGCAACAGAACTCCTTCCTCCTTTCTGCACACTAAGGGATTTGGAACACGACCAAAGCTCTGATCTCGCGCAGTTCCGAATAAAAAATCTGAATCACGCGTGCAGGGATTCAGGCAGCTGGAAGGAGGCAAGAGTTGTCCACACACTGCAGAGGAATCCAACACTAGAGTGACACCAGGCCGCGGTCCTCGGCTGGAAGTGGGTGTTTAATGACTAAACCTGTTGCAGGAGAAGGTTCAGCTCCTAGCATTCGAGATGCACGTAACTTGCACGGACACAAAGTGAAATGTGGAAAACAAAAATGTTTACTGTAGTGTGAAGAATTTTACATTAACTTCGAGAATAGATACACAAGCTGTGGCAGGGACGAAATACAACAGGACTGCAAAAACATAGAATAGAAAATACTTTGGGGGCAATACTAAAATTCCCATCAAATTAACAATATAAATTGACATCTTAGATAAAATGGTGCTTTCAGAAATGCTTAGCCACCAAAACCAAAGAGTCCTAGGATTTTTACTACCATTTATTAGCATAATTACCAGACACTACTACTGCCTAACAGCTGCTGGCAAAACACGCCCGTGCCCTTTCTAGTTTCATGGAACCCCTTCCCTTCCCTAGGGCTGACTAAAACCCCAAGCCCCTGTAACGGTTATAAACCCCACACAGAACAACCTACGGAGAAGCTTAAGAACACATCGTCACTCTACACTGGGAATTCCTTTTCTTCATGCATATTTCGAGGGCGAATGCCTTACCATAAACTATCCTGAAAACATCTAAGACTGCCATTTTCAAGAAAAAAAAAACAACCCAACACTTGAAGTGCTGAAAAATAATACTTCAATTCTCAAGGGAGGGTAGGGGAAGGGCAAGGGGCCAATCAACTCTTTTTGGTCACTGGAATCACCCTCAGAGCCCCAGCCAGACTTGGGAAGGTGGCTGGAAAGGGCCTACCACTGCTGAGTGTTGCCGTCCCTGTCTGTCCGTCTGTCTCTCGACATCAGTTTTTATAGGCGTGACTCCTCTTTGTCCTTTCTGTGAGCACCAAGGGAAGAGTGAAGGCTTTCAGACCCCACACATGCAACGGCTCTCCTGCATACAAAATATTTGTACACTTTCAGCATAATACAGACAAATACAGATGTTTAAAGAATATGCCACTTATACTCAAGAGATCCACTGTATCTAAAGAGCTTTTCATTCTACAAAACTGAAGCCAAACCGCTCTCTGCAAATGTCTGGCTTGAATTTCAGATCCCCCACTGGCATGAATTTACACGAGAACATTACGAGTTATTGCTTCAGCCAGCCTGCTACAAAACAATTTACAAAGTCTGTGAAATATGAGCACAGCTTAAACGTTTGATAACTTGTCCGGCCTACAAAGGATTTACTGAATAAAAAATTCAGCCCTCCAGATCAATTAGACTTCTTAGTGCAGTTTTAATTTCTTAGAGCAAACGCTTAAGATTTGGCATATGTTATTGGCACAATGTTCTTCAAACACTTAGAAGTTCACGTGTAAATATTTATACTCCCATTAATCAGGACAGGGCACAAGGAGGACTCAGCCAATCTGGGCAGCTTTTCTGCCCGCGCATAATCCCTCTTTGATTTTCATGCACTGAAGGGAGAGCTGCTTCATTCGGTTATCCAGAGCCAGCCCTTCAGCGGAGCTGCTCCTGCTGCTGCTCCTATTCTTGTTCGCTCTGTCGCTTGTCTTGTTCTCAGCCCCTTCTGCCCTATCCCCTGCAAAGAAAGGATTAAGCTAGATGTTAAACCCGGGTTTCATTCTGCAGCTTAAGCTCCAAGCGGGTGTCTCTGCAGCTTCCGTTGCCAAAGCTTGCAAAACAAGTAGGAGAAGGAGCGAGATGCTTTAACGAAACCGGAGTTGGCCTTCCAAGCTGCGCTCATCTTGTGCACCGCATCAGGAAATTAGTGTGAACAGCCTCAGGCTGGTAATCCTCTAGTCTGAAGGGATTGTCAGCAAGGGCTGCCAGGACCTGTAAGAGGTTCCTTTTGGCATGTTATTTGGGCGTTTTTTGTGTTGGTTGGTTGTTTTTGTTTTTTTTTCTTTCCTGGAAAGCAGGATTTTCAGCAAGCAGGACGGTATTTAGAAAAATTTAAACTCTGATTTTCCTTAAAATAAACACACCATCAGAATCCCACCGATCACTTATTTTGTGAGAAACCTCAAACCCCTCCACTGAGACAGAACTGGGGAACCTTCCCAGCCAGGAGCAGAATAATTAACACATTTTAGATGTCACCGTTAACTGTGGGACACAGGCCTTCAAGAACCGCCTTCCCCGGGGAAGCTGCCAGTGGGTCAGAGCTCAGTGAGCTGGTGACACACCTAGGGCAGCTGAGAAGGTTTCCCTGCTCCCTTTATGAAGCTGAAAAGCATCGGCCCAGGGCGTATCCAGCTGTGCGTACCTCGTTCGGCTTCGCACTCGGGGGAGGATGCCCCGCTGCATTCGCTTCGGGGGCCAAGGACAGGAAAGATCGCCCCAAACTCAGAGAGGGACACGGGGCTGGGCAGATCCAGGCTTCCAGGTCGCGTCGCAGGAGGAAACCGAGCGGGCACCTCACAGGGGCTTGTAGGACCAGAGCTGAAGCTGGACACCGACTGAGTTTCCGAATCTTCAGATACAAAGCTGCTACCGTTGTCATCTTCAAACACTTCTGAAGCCACTGCAACGGTCAAATAATATTCCGGTTAGCAACCCTACCCCGTCCTGGCAACGGCAGTGCCTCAGGATTGCATCTTCTGCACCTGCACACGCTGCTGACCCGCGGGCTGCTCTTCTACTCGGTCCCCTTTGCAAAGGCCCGATTCCGCTTTGAGGAACAGCAACCTGCCAGCCATGCCTGCAAGACCAGCTGCCGCTCCTCATGCCACAATGCTCTTGGATTTTCACTGTTCCTGCTGCCCCCTGCCCAGCTGGTGCCTTGTTCACTTGACTTCAGTCCCCTGCGCCCGCCTGAGCCAGCAGCATCTTGATCTCACCACAGACTCCTGGTTATTTAAGGCACTCGTTAGAATGCAGATTGTTTTCACCTTAACTTCCCACTTTCACAGTTAAAATCCAGCATGAACTCCCAAGATCTCTTTTTGGATGAGGATCACCAAGCAACATCAAATTTAAAAAAGCCCCACCCACACATATCATTTTCCCTGCTCGTGTTTGCTCAGATCTGAATTCTAATTAAAGCAAACCAACTCCAAACTGTCTGGCTAGACTGAGCTGCAGGCTCTTTGCTAGCAACAGGAGGAGGAATCCTTTAAAGAAGGTTCCATTTTGTGCTGTACAGGGGTGTAGATTTTGATAAAATTCAACATTTTTCAGCTGTGGTTTGTTGTGGGATGGGGACCTATGAATCAAAGACCTCTGCACACAAGTAGTCCCACCGGGATGAGAAGGTTTTCAACGTGTATCAGCCTCTGCACCACAAAAGTGTGTGCTGGAATCACACTGGTTTGAAGAAGCCCCACAAACAGCAAGACCTTTACTGTGACCTGAAGTTATCTTCAATCACAGCTCCTTGTGATTCCTGCCATTGTTAGAGAGGCTCAGAATGGCCTCAAAAGAGCAGCAGGAGCAGAGCAGCAGCATTAATGAAACTGCTCCAAGGAGAAGTTCCAAAGTAGTTGTCCTGTTACTCTGGCAGTCGCAGGCTGCTTGGACATGAAGGGTGCAAACGGAGGCAGGTGCCGTCGTGGTTATCGCAGAGAGTTCAGCCTCTTTCTGCTGTATTTGCAGTTCGAAGAGCTGTACTTAAACATTGCAGAACTGACCTAAAAGATTCAAACATTCAATGGGTAACAGCATTATCCACCTTCCTGAGCTCCCTCAGGGGCACCCAGTGCTCAGAGACAGCTTGTGGCGGTTTGGGTTTTGTTGTTTTGTTTTTAATGATGTCAAACCCAAGACTGCAGAGCAGCCTTTCTTATCCCTTGCTGTGTTTTATCAATATGTGGCAAGCAGTACAGATACCTTTGCAGGGGGTGAAAGCTAAAAAAGGTTGGGCACAATAGTTTTTTCCAATTACAGGAGCCCTTGACTTGGCAAGAAGCGCTGTCACCGGCCAGTCCACAACAAGCACAACTCCAACTGTAGCTTATTTATCACTGTCTAAACTTACCGTACCGCACAGGAGTATCTGCTGGGGCCAAAAAGCTCTTGCTGATGATGAGGTGTTTTATTCAACTCCAGCAGACAGACATCAAGATGCAAAAGGGCCTTTTACGTGGCAGAAACCCCTGCCACGTTACAACGCGTGGGAGCTTAACCTGATGACGCTAGTTTGGTTATCACGCTCCACAGGCTGCTGGCCCTGCCCTGTCCTAACTTGGGTCTGGCACTGGACACAACCTGGAGTCCTTCCACATGTGTCAGACCGAGCAGTTCCGCAAGAGAGATGAGCCCATCTCTGCCGGCAGCCTGGGCCGCTGCCGGGAGGGCCTGCAAGTGGTTGCTCTGAATTAACTTTCCTGGCTCTTTCTGCCCCTACACATGAGGCCCCTGAGCTCCTTCAGCACCAGAAAACCCTCACAGACCTATACCCATGGTTTTTGGGAGGCTCTTCTGCATGAGGAGGGGGCACTCGTGGGTGTCCAAAGAGGCCTAGCTCTGACAGGCTCAACCTTGGCAGCCAGAAGATACAGCCGCACCAAAACCCCACTGCCCCAGCGGCCCAGACACCACACTCGCTTGCTGCAGCAGCTGAGGCCCCAGCTGCACACTCCTGACTTAGATTTTTTCCTGGAGAAATGGGGCTGAAACATGAATTAAACTGGGATTTGTGGGACTGAGCAGCAAAAACACCCCAACTTTCTACATCATGAAGGGGAAAAGGTGTCCAGGAGGGAGAAAAAAGTGGGCTACGTGCAACATCCATCTGTTCTCTTTCACCCAGAGCCAGGACAAAAGCAAACTCACAGTACAACAGACTGTTCCGGTCTTTGCAGCCCAAGCTCCCCAGGTGCCACCGGAAAGCAGAGGTCACCGAGGCTTGGAGCTTGCTCGGTGGTTGCTGCTGTCACCCAAGAGACATCTCTTGCGCAGAGCCTCAGAACACTGCACTAGCGTATCGCTGCTGAAAGCACAGATCCTACAGCGCAGAGGGGCTGATCCTTACACCCCTTCTGTGTGACTGTCATGCTGTCCTGTGCTACTGTAGCACAACCCACGTATTCCCAGCCACAGGAGCACTCTGTACTCACCAGAGACGGTGTCCGACTCCGCTTTACTCGCTGACAGGTCTTCCACAGAGGTACTGCTCCCCTCAGCACCCACACCGCACCCCCGGGGCCCCATGGCAGTGGACCGTCTCCTCTCGTGAATCTCATCGGAGATCATCTCCAGGTTTTTCAAGGCGGTCTTATACTCTCCCTTTGCCAGGGCCAGTTTTGCCTGCAGGTCATCCACCGTTTTCTTCAGTTGCTAGAAGGAAGACAGGCATTAGTTGTGCTCTCATTCCCAGTGACACACAGCACGTCGTGCTCCGTTACGCGCCACGTGACTTGGCTCTGCCCAGGCAAGCTACCCTAAGCTAGGGCTCGCAATCGAGAGCGCACCAGCACGAGCAGCCGCACGCGAAGGAGACAGAATCAAGGCAAACCACGGCAGCCAGGGCTGGGACTGTCTCCGGAGCGTGGCAACAGGCTCTGACCGTGCCGAAGCACTGCCCAGGCATCGTGGCGCACAGAGCGCAGCGTGGAGATACCAAAAAGAGTCCTGACGGCCTATCCAGCCAAACCCAAAATCGCACCTCTGCCAAACTCAAAATCAGAAACTCACACCTGCACCACGCTGGAGCACTACAAGCAGGTTACCTGTTCTGTTAACTGACCCAACCAGGGAACAGGAGAGTTAAACAGTCTGATGCATAAAGCATAGGGGAAAAAACACAACCACCAAACAAACCCCAGAGATTTTAAACTACAAGAAGTAAAAAGACAGCCAAACCATGCTTGTTTGGTTCTGGCAGTAAGCAGCAGGATTCAAACATCTTATTTCACACAAGGAAACAAAGCTGCTCCAGTCTTTTATCTTCAAAATGTGCTTAGCAAATTGCTCCAGAGGTTTTGAATTGAATTGGTTTTGTACAGAAGCAGAACACAGTTGTCAGAGCACTTTAGATGTAATTTCAGTATTTATTGTAAGCTGTAAAGAGCTCCAGATGGGTGTGGATTATACGTACCTCTAGTTGGACGTAGTACTTTGCCTTGAGTTCAAAATAAGGTCTGTGGAAAAACAAAGAACAATTGTTTACAACCACCAGGATGAGTGGGAGTGCTCTCTTCGTAGCACTAACACAGCTACTTGTGTTTCACTGTAATCCTGAGAGACTTTCTACATGGCAGAACACCGATGTGCACTCTCAATGTCTCTCTTTTCCCCTCTAATACATATATTTCTCATGGGCCTTTTGACCTAAATACAAATTGCAAAATTCCAAGTTTTGGAGTTGACAGTATCATTCCTTCAGGCCTAGAAAGTACAGGAGAGAGGAACACTCAAATATGTCTTTACATGAAATAGACTGTTAACTACCCTTACCATATCGTTACCCTTTCAGCAAGCCTCTTCTGAGCTGGTCTCTCTCGCGCACACGCGTGTGTGCACACAGACACGTACTCCTGCACGCACGAGCAGGGAACAGACAAGAAAGATGCCACCTCAGCCAGGAGAAGGATGCTGCCGGCCCGACGCGCAGGAGCTCAGCCGTGAGCTCTCTGCGTCGCTCACGGCTGACACGCAGCCCTAGCCAGACAGGCACTCGCTTCTCCGTGGGTTGCTTGGTTCTCTTACAGCCACAACCCGGTAACTACTGAAACTTGGTCCATGACACAGCAGGGCTGGCGAGCCCTCGGCTGGCGCAATCGGTGTCCTGCATCATCAGCTGTCCGAGCCCGTGGCGTTGCCCGATCAAGCCATGTGCTTTTTCAGTAGATGACAGGAGTGAAAGGTGTTTTGCCCAAATCCCTGGAGCAGAAAGTGACTTCCAAAAACCAGCCACCACAGGCGAGTTCATTATCCTACAGCTCAGAGGCACTGAGACAGGAGGATCTGGAAACTTAAAGACACGCAGCCGTGGGCACATTCGTAGCTTACGAGAAAGTAAGCACCCAGAAACAAAATCAAAAGCAAAACAATCCAATAATCATCCACTCATCAGCTTTACACGGCAAATCCTCTAAATGACTTTCCTCCAGGCTGTCCCAGTCTTACTTTCAGATAGCTAAATGCTTTTAAGCACCTTAAATGCAGATTGAAGCGGGGAGCAAATGCAAATTATTTTTTGCACGGAAAAGAGTAACTCATTCAGCACATCTACCCACGAGCTTATGTAGAGAGAGGAGGGACAACACGGACCGTAAGGCCCAGGTGGCACAGCCAGCCCGCCCACATCACCCAGGGAGCAGGGCCAAGCAGGTTGCTGATGTTAAATTCATCCTGAAAAGCAACTTGTAGCCAGTTACACCCTCCAATACAAGCAGCTACAAATTCAGCAGCCTCATTTCCCAGTTTTATGCAGCCACTTGACAGCATTGAGGTTTTCAGCTCAGGTTCAATTTTCCTTCATGTGAAAATCACAATGCTGGGAGACAACTGACCTTTCCAACATTCCCACGCAGCATGACTCCAGATACACCCATGATCTGAAGTATGTTTGCGCCATCAGGCATCTTGCACTCTAATACTAGGTTAGAATTGATATTTCTGTACAGTCCTTATTAAAGGATCTCCAAAACACCCTGCCTAGGCGGTTTAAGCTGCAGTCAGCCCTGATGTGTGGCAGGATCCCATCTTCCTTTGTCTCACAAGTGAAACCCAAATTGTTCTGAGGAGAATGACACACCACCACACTCCCTCAAGGTCCATTTCAGCAAGGCAATGAAGACTCCTAAGGCAAATAGCACAAGAGGCAGCTGGGGCACCAGGCCCACCACCACTGTCATAAAAAGGCATGTGGGACCCCACCGGCAACATAACCAGGGTCTTTATTTCAAATCTTGCTGTAAGGATGGAACTTCTAGCAGGCAAACCACTTCTCAGACATTGCTCTTAGCCAGAGGAATCTGTCATTTAGTGATCTGATGTTTTTCACAGTCCTTGTGCAGCGCTAGACAAACAGCATGCAGCTCATTCCACTAAGCCACGCTGCTACACTTTCGGCAAACGTGCTTGAATCTTCCTTGAGAAGTGCTAATCCTTTCTTTAATTGAGCAAACGCCAATCAAAATAGATTTTTAGTTGACCGATTTCACCAAAAAGTCATTTTTAGATGGAGGGATTAAAAACTACATACAGCAAGCAGATCGTTTAGACAACCTACAGTCTGGAAATACAAAGAAAGCAACCGTGAAATATAAAGAGGATTAAGAATTGGCTATAAACACGGCCAAAATTTTAAACACGTTCTGAGCAAAAAGCCGTTTCACCTTTCGGCCACAGAGCAAAACTGCGCGCCAAACGCAGACCCAGCAAGGAGCGACACTCGTTGCTTCGCTGTGTCCTCTGAAGCACGTCTCCTACCCCAACAGCGGCTCTCACACCGCTTTGCATCGGCACCAGGAGGAAACAAACAAGCCTGACGTGCGCGTGCTGCTCTGATGCAGTCTCACACCTTTCAGGTTTCCTCTCCGAACTGAAAATAAGAACTAAACTGCCAACAACAACAAGCTGCAAAACCATCCACACACAGAGCCCTGTGCTTCTGTAGCCAGCATACCATGAGCCTGCTCTCCAGCCACACGCCACCGCAGGGTTCAGTGCACTAGCACGTGCCCAGGAAAGGTTTCTTATCCCATTTAGTTCACCTGTCTATCCAGTCAGGTGCTTGGAAAGACGCTCAGAAGGACAAACACAAGGACTGACACCAGCACCCGCTTTGCTGTGAGGCTGGCACGTGCAGGCAGGAGCCCAAAGGCAGAGAGAGGTATAAATGGCAATGTGCTTCCACACATTTGAGAAATCCCACAGGATCTGTATCTGCCACAGACAGACTTCACCACTGAACTCGTCTCCAAACACAAAACGTACTTTGATTTATTGATGGCTCTTTTCAGCTTCTTCTCCAGCTGTTTCATCCTTCCCATGGCAGCGTTGTATTTGGCCGCAGTCTCCTTGTGAACCAACTCACTTCTTGTTTTGGTCTGTTCCGCCTCCATGACCTTCAAAAAAGAAAATACAGGTTGAGTGGCAAGACACGATGATCCATTTCTTATCATTTTAATTAACAGCACCTTCATAATCTCTCCAATCAGCTCATGGCAGGAAAGCGAGGGTACAGAAAAAATTACTTTCAATGAACCTACTTAAAAGCCGTTCCTGAAAAAGGCAGTCACATGGCAAGATTTGCAAACACTGTGTTAATTGTAACAAAGGTGTTGCAGTTTTTTGCATAATAGCTCTTATGGGAAGTTCAGAAGAGTCTCGAATTTTGAAACCATCCACTCTTTAACCCAGTTAGATATCCAGGAGCAGAGCAGCGCTAGCAGAAGCCACCCAGCTACACGTAACAGCACAGTTTCTGTTCCCTCTCCCAGCAGAGAGCTGCCAGGCTGCTCAGCCCCCCGCTGCAGTCCCACCCCTCTGGAAAGGGCTGAAGAGCGGTTGCACCTCTCCATTGGCCTGGCAATGAGGAGAAGACAGGCAGTTTCCAGGCTCCCTCTCTAGCAGTTATGAAGGTACCTGTACAAAAAATGGCAAGACTTGATTTTCTCCAGTACTGGATTTTGAAATGTCTCAGCTGTGAAACACCGACTACTTCAGAACTTCAAGCAAATTTGCTCCAACTGGCTCCCACCACCAGAATATGTATCTGAGCTCTCAGATTCAGAGGGAGAACATTCAAGATATCTTGATTTTAAATAACCTCACCCATAAAGCTCTCATCTTTCAAAAGTGTCGTAGCACTCAGGCTGAACTGGACAAAGAAAAGCACACAGTCCACTCTGACTGCTCCTCTCAGGCAAACTGTCCTGTTGTCCTTTCTGATGCCTAAATGAAAGTGTGAAACTGCTACATGCCAAAGCTGAACTGCATCAGCATCAACTAGAACCTCTTGCTGCCACAACTGGAGGTCACATTTTGCTGATCTGCACACTCTACTTACTATTAAACAAAGAAGTTGCTGTAGAACTTCAATCTACAAGAAAGGTTTCCAAAGGCTCTTCTGATTACATATAAAAGAATATACTCAACTCCAACACCCTTCAAACAGGCATCTGCTTCCAAAGAAAGGTCAAACCCAATAATCTATCAGATTAATAACAGGTGCTCTCCTGCATTCTGAAAACACACCGCAGCTTCTCACCTTGAACACCCGTTGGAAAGCTGGGTTGATGCAATAGCTTTCTGCAAGGAAACATGTCAGACGAGGCTGGTTTTGACCTGGAAATGTCTTACATTAAAATGCAGTCTCCAGAGACTTCTTTGTAGTGTGGCAAGGAAATTGCAATTTAAAAATGCTGGAAGCTACAAAATAATGGAGGAGCTGGAATTTGCCAATGCTCAATTAAATGTCAATCCCTCGCATCCATTCCCAGGGCAAAATCGGCATCCACTTCGGTACCTGGGATGAACCACAGGATAAGCGCTACCAGCATCAGGGTCATAAAACAGGTTAGGTGTCCGTTGTCATGCTGATACTGCACATCTTTCTCACCAAACATCACAGAAATGCTGAACTCTGCAGAACAGGGATTTGAGGACGACAAATCACAAACACCTCAAAATATCTGACAAAATATGGGATTTGCTGCCAGCCATATATCCCCGCGTTCCTTATCCTTTCCAGAAAGAAAAAAACAAAAAGCTGTTGCCTACTTCACCCTTCTGAGAAGTCTGTGATGAAAGGAAAGCCATCTGCCCCTATGGGGTTGTGTCATTGTGCTCACATTACCCACAGAAGCCCACACGAGCCTCTCCCCTTCCCCAGGGACAGCGGCTCAGGGTGCATGCCCGAGGCTGAGGGCAATCCCTGGAAGACGGTGAGGTGTCTCTGTGGGGATCCAGCACCTGCCAAGATGCATTTAAGGATATCTTTCAGACTAGAAAAAACAAAGAGATCACCCACCCCTCCACAAAATCCATCAGGGCAGGTGGACAGAACCAGACTGCAAACGATGCTACCGCCTCGACATCTGGGAGGTTCCACGTAAGACCACCTAGGTCTACTCTTAGAAGACCACCGACAAGGCCTGTGTGGGAAAGAAGTGCCTTTCATCAGACCTAATAATACAGCTGGGTGGGGGAAAAGCAGTCTCACATGGACTTGTAAGCAAGCTATCGGGCACTGCTACCAAAGGCGTTTTGTCCAAGAAGTCACTGTGCTTCTACCACCAGCCTTGCCTTGCTGATGCTCCTAAGCCTTCACAGATTCAACAGCATCACTTAAATCATGTAGAGATAAAAGCGAGGATGACATCTCTTCAAATTAAGTCTGCTCATGATGCATCTCTCCTCCTTACGTTGTACCTGCCATTCATACCCTTGGGGCAAGCAGGGGACATACTCTTACACAAAAGCATTGAGTGAATTTCTCAGAAAACCGCCCACTCGACGGACATTTCTGTAGCCCACACTTGTCCTTAATTACTAGGTCACCTATTCCAGGCAGAGCTCATTCTCCCAGGTAACACAGGCTACGAGATACAACTATTAGAAAACAAAAAATTCCAACGTAGTTATCAGTCAATTCCTTTTCTCTCCTTCCCTACCCTCTATTTCCAATCCAGATGTCTGGAGAAGGGAGGTTGGTGTAGAATACATATTTCTAGTGAGTAAGTCTGTACAAGTAGCTTTGTTTCCCCCAAAAGATTTGCAAGAACTGAAGTCAAAGATGGACTCTGGGCAAAGTTTCAGTAATAACAGATGCAAAAGAAAAAAACGTATCAGTGAAAATAAGCAAAGCTGACCAGCTAAGTCAGAGAATTACTCTGGAGAAGTGTTTCTTTCTCAAAAAATTAAATTCATGGGTCTTTTAGGGGAAGAATTAGAAATAAAAGAGGTAAGAGAAGATGTAAGATCAGTAAATCAATCATAATTACAAACTGGGTACAGAGTGAGTTGAGATTAGCCCTGAAGAGAAGGACTTGGGGGTGTTGATTGAGGAGAAGCTCAGCATGAGCGGGCAGTGCGCTCGGGCAGCCCAGGAGGCCAACCCTATCCTGGGATGCATCCGGAGGAGTGTGGCAGCAGATCAAGAGAGGGGATTCTCCCCCTTTACTCTGCTCCTTTGAGACCCCACCTTGAATACTGTGTCCAGTTCTGGTGTCCCCACCACAAGAGGGACATGGATCTGTTGGAACGAGTCCAGAGGAGGCCACAAAGATTATCCAGGGGCTGGAGCTCCTCTGGTATGAGGATAGGCTGAGGGAGCTGGGATTGTTCAGCCTGCAGAGGAGAAGACTCTGGGGGAACCTTGTAACAGCCTTCCAATACCTGAAAGGAACCTCCAGGAAGGCTGGAGAAGGACTTTTCACAAGAGTGTCCAGCGACAGGATGAGAGGAAATGGTTTTAAGGTGAAGGAGAAGAGGTTTAGACTGGATCTTAGGAAGAAGTTCTTCAATATGAGGGTGGTGACATTCTGGAATCGATGTCCCAGAGAAGTTGTGGATGCCCCCTCCCTGGAAGTGTTCAAGGCCCTGAGCAACCTGCTCTAGTTGAGAGGCATCCCTGCCCATGGCAGCAAGGTTGGATGAGATGATCTCTGAGGTCCCTTCCAAACTAAGCCCTTCTATGTCTATGATAAATAAAAGAGTCTATGATAAATCATGCAGAGAGAATCAAAAATGGCAGGCATTAACCCCTGCATTTCCAGGGTGAAATGAGAGAGAGATTAAGGCAGGGAAGGATGTGGGTATTTTTCTTGTTTCTTTCACAGACTTTTCTTTCCCCCTCTTTTTCTCCAAGTATTCCTATCTGCAGGAAGTATCTCTTCTCTCTACATCACGAAAGCACCCACACATCTTACACTGACAGATGGTACTGCACAGCATAATATCAAAGGGAGCTTCAGAAGCCAAATTAAAGCGAGAGGGAGCATACCTCCTCCCTCCTCACTCTCCTCTCATCCCTTCGTTTTTAAAATGTCTCATGATCAAGAGCCAAAACATTTCTTCTCCCTGACAGAATTTATGAACTGAACATATCTCAGGAAAGACTGTAAAAGCAGAATCTTTTTTAAGAATGCAGATTGCATCAGCAATTAGAAAGTAGCCATTTCTCCTGAAATTCATGAAGGATCTTCCTTCCCGCTCCAGTTTGTCTCAAATCTGAGGTAACACATCTGTCAGTGCTTTCCTTTTATACACATCTATGAACAATTTTCAACAGGAGTATAAATGTGAAGATGTCTCTCCTTCATCCCTTCAAAATTCTGCATCCTTTGACCCTTTCAGAGCCCTGCTCTCTGCACCCCAAACTGCAGCATTCTAGTTAAAGGGACTAGCAGAAAGACAACACACTTCCACTTCCCAAACACATTTTCTCCAATTTTTAAAGACAATCTGCAGTTACCAAAAACCTGGTAAGGCAGTGGCTAACAGCAAACAGTACTTTTCTTCTCCAGGCAGCGCAGGAGCTCATCAGATCCGTACACGCACAAGCAGGGTGTCTACATTCCCATTATAATCAACAAAGAATTCACCCTGCAGTGAACTCGTCCCTCTGGTACCATGAGATGTTCTCATCAACTTACTGAGGTTTAGGCAAGTAACTGGGGCACACGAAGTAGTGTTCTAGACACTTGAAACCCATGAGCTAAATCCCAGCCTAAGTCTCATTACACTTATCTCAGATCTGTGGAGAAATGGACGTTTAGAAAAAAACCTCAGAGGAATTTCCCAAAAATACACATCGAGTTAAGAGTAGAGGCAGATAATGCAGCTGACTGCCTTGTAGGACCACATCGCAGTCCTGTGCTTCACTGAGGGCACATCATGGCTCAAGCACAGAAATCCACAGGGATTAGTTCATCATCACAGGCAGGCATCCAGCTCCTGTTCAGGTACCCAGCCTCCTTCAGAAACAGCTCAAACTGCAAGGGTAAAAACTGCTGAGTGACAACCTGCACTCCCTGCACCTACTCATGCTGGCCCTGTCTGCTCTGCAAATAAAAACATCTCCCACGGGTTATGCATCCACATCTCCCAGGATAACCAAAATTTCAGTAACTCTTTATTTCTTATCAGTTTAATGACATGATTTTCTGTATCAGTGGCTACAAAAGCCTTGTTTACAGTAACCCATTAGACTATCACATCAAAACCAGTGTTAATAGTTTTTCAGCGTATAAAGAAATCGAAAGGCAATTACGGCAGGCAACCCTTATCTCCATTTCCTCCCAGCGAGGGTTTCCTGCTCGCTCCTCAGCAACCCAACTCTGCCCACATCCCTTGGGTCAAGCACAAAAGGAACCCAGCAGTATTTCCATGCACGCCTGTGTGACGTGAGTGTCTGCTTTCTTCTCTTGCCTACCCTTTATGCTCTCTGCAGTGTTTGTCAGCTACCAAGCTGCTACAGGGCTCTTGGGTTTTGTTCCAAATTTCAGATTAATTCAATAGAGTCTGCTACTTCTGCCTAAAAATACCAAACAAAACCACTTTACTCTTGCCTGACATTTCTATCAATAGAGAAACAAATTAATTAGCAGCCCACTTCTAACATTTGGCACAGAGGTGCTTTTCTGCACTTTATTCAGTGCAGTACAGGGCCCAGTGCAAGATTATTCTCTGCCCAGTACAACAGTCATAAATACATGCAAAAAAGCCAGCAAATCAAAACCACCAGAGTGCAAAAACTTTCTGCATGGGTGATTTTATGTGTGGAAGTAAAGAAATTTTATTTCCTCAACCTCAGAAGCAGTTTATTTCCGTTAGGAATTTCTAATGTCACTAATTGTTAATGATCTGAGTTAACAGTAGCCCTGTGGCAGTCTAGGAGAACTTCTGTTCTAGTAGATCTCATCCTTGAACCTGTTCTCGTTCATAGCTTGGTAGGGAATGTTTTCTGCTCCTTGAGACCCCAGTTATTCTGTTTACCTCACTGAACACTAAGCATCTCACTAACTGCAGGTGCAGAAATCCAGGCACTGTTCGCACTTGGGACTTGCAGCACCATTTTCATCCTCCTTGGCTCTGGCCCCAGCCTCAAGATCTCCAGCATGGCCAATGAAAATCACAAGACAAACTTCCACATAACCCTTTCAGAATCTGCTGTACCCTGGAAAGGTGCAGATAGGTGTCTTCTGGGGACTGAGCTTACCCAGACTATTTTAAGCACCAGGAAGAGCTGGATAATGTGCTTTGCATTCAAGAAGCCATCAGCTGCTCCATCCGATCCAGTCTGTGCCTCAGATTTTATAACTGCAGCAAATGGACCTAAGGGTCTTATTTACTGTCCAGCTGTAACCACCAGAGACCAGTCCTCTGACAAGCAGATACTCTGCACTCAGCAATAGAACGTATCAACAGCCCCAGCACGCCTCCACCAAACATGGTCAGCAGCCACCTGCTGCTCCAAACCACTGGCTTTGCCCATTTCGGGTGCCCTCCTCCCATGGACTGTCAGAGAAGGATTCAGGGTTGTTGGAGGACACAGGGATCCCCTCAAATATGCAAGGAAAAGAGGAATACATTTGAACTCTCAAAATTGATAGCATTTTTTTCCTCACACACGTCCCCCTCCCCCCAGATTTCCACTACGCCAGCTAGAGAGAGGCAGCTGATGCCTGGTCACTATCGCTCTCCACCAGATCTCAGCAGGTTAGCAGTCAGGAGCTCTAAGCAGCTCCTTAGATATTTCCAGTTTTCTCACCTACCTACTCTGGGTAATCAAAATCTGTGTATGCATTTCTGGACTCTGCTCGTCTCAAAGGGAGTGACAGCTCTGGGACGGGGCAGCCGCCGGAGCCCTGGCACACACGCGCTGCCGAGCTGGGGCTCCCTCCAGGAACGCAGAGGCTGCCAGAGCTGCAGACACCCAACGAGAGCAGGGACAAACAATACCCTGCAGCCTGTCTTCTCTTTTTCAACACAGACCAGGTTTTCCATCTCTCCCCTGCGTTCTTACAACCCAGAGGCTCCTGCAAGAGAGCAGAGCTACTGCACCGAGGACTGCAACACAATGCGAACTCTGTACAGCACGCCAGCATATCTGGAATAGCAAGTCCAGCTTCACTGGCTGAACATATTAAGGGAACTCTCACACAACAAAGGTTTTCAACTTGGATTTTTGGCTCTTTCATGTTAAATATAAAAGACTTTCTGTTTTTCAATTTTTTTTTTTACAGAGAGGAAAATAGATTCAAGAAGAATTTTGCTGTAAGTGGCTAAAATGAACACCGCTTTTCACTGCTAGACGGTGCATCTCTTCTGTAGATTTAGAAGGACTTTTAAGGAGGTAAGACCTTGTCTAAATTTGAAAGTTAATTCAGGATAGAGCGCTGTGCAAGCTTAAAATGCAACACGTATTTTTGAATAAATCTACATTCAAATATATGTTTCCAAAGCTAAGTGCCTTGTTCAACTTACTCCACGTTAAGAACAGGCTATACTAAAATTGGAACACTTCCCTGTTTTTCCAGAGTACGAGTTTCTCTAACATGCGTATTCAGGAATAGCCATCCCCATGCAATCGTTCTGATGTAACTCCACATGCAGACATGCCTTAAGACATTGCTTATCCCTAGCATATAGATGGTAATTTTGTTTTTCTTTAGAGACCTACTCCACTAGCTACCAGCACAGTCAGACAGACAACTATTGCTGTCCCAGCAGCAGCCCAAGGCCCAAATCATTTAATGTTAGCCTCACAATTTTCTGTAGCTTCATTTTCTACATGTCATGTATCTGGACCAATAAAAAAAATGAGGTCTTTCAGAAACTACGCCTCATACAGAGGAAGACAAATGCTTACCCTCTGAGTAGCATGGTTGAGCATCTCTTGCCAGGCAGAGTCAAACTGACGTTTGTCATCTTCCAGCAGCCGCTGCTCCGCAAGCGAAATGGTCTCTTTCGCAGCACGCAGCACTTCAGTTGCCCTCTGAAAATCCTGAGTTGCCCTTTGAGCTTCCAGCTGCGCCTAAAAAAGAGAAACTGGGGTCAGAGACAAAGGAGCCCTCACAGTCACATTTTAGGAGCTCTTACACTGTAACCCTGGGACTTTAAAAACACTCCACCAGCATTACTGATTCCCAGCCTTTCGCTTGGAAGTGACGCACATTTCCCCACTGGAGTAAGTACTGCTAAGGCAGCAGTTCCCACCCAAACAGGTAATTTGCAAGGAACCATCTCACTCTGTTCATAGTCAAAAACTGCACAGCTGATGGCCTACAAATAAGCACCTGGCTGAGAGACAAACACCTTATGATGCAGGTTCACAACGAAAGGAAACGCAACAGCAGACTTGTAGCATATCGAGAACACATTGCGAACGGCACTCCTGCGGTTTAGTCAGGGTGGATTTTTATCTGGTGCACCATTGATCATGCTGAGGAAATGTTTTGGAAGTATTACGTTGCTATAAAGCATAAACAAGCTTTATGAGAAGGTGGCTGCTAACTCTTTGGACGTTCTACTTCGCTGCTGCTGGGACTCAACTGGTGCGGCAAGCCCCCAGAATGCAGATAAAGGCAACCAAGGGAATTCGCAGTGTATGTACAACACAGATCAAGGCCCTGCTACGTCCTTTGGAAACTGTGTCTTCTTTTCGGCAAGACAACACAAAGTTTGAGCTTGAGGAAGCACTCTCATGTGTCTGCATGGAAGCAGGGGAGAATAATCTTTTGGTGAACAGTTGGGTTCTTACTGCGAGAGCAAAGGCTCCTCCAAAACAGCGTACAACCTTCCCAGCAAAGCAAGCACGGCCTAGAAGGCATCTGATCAAGAGGCTGTGATCTCTTTTATTCTGGACAAAAAAAAAAAAAAAGTAATTCTCCAAGACACTGCATTTACAGACCACCTTCACCGCTCCTGAAGGTTTTAACAAGGCTCCCATGCTACCCAAATCCTGCTCTGAACAGTCCTCAAGTGAAACACTCGCACCTTGCCTCACAGGCTGGAGCCACCTTGGTTTCTCCCAGCAGAGTATCAGCCCTCCAAGGCCCCTAGAAAAACAGCCCCAAAAGGGGGAGCAGTGGATAAATTTGGATATTTTTTTTTATTTCTGAAGCTTTTGTGTTCATTTGCTCTGTCTTAACTGTATCAGCACATTACTGCTCTAGAGCTCTTTTGAGGTAGATGCACAAATACCTTGTTTAGCTAAAAAATTAAAATGTTTACCTGAACGGTTCTAAATTACATACTTCATAGGTTTCTATTTAGAGGAGTATTTTTGAGCTGTTTTGCTTTGAAGTGCTACCCTTCAAACATAAGTTTCACATTCAATTAATTGAACAGCCAGGGCTGTGAAGACAGTTTTCGTTTACACTTCAACGATTTTTTAAAAATAAACTAGATTTCTCCAGTTTATACCTAGGGGAAATGTCCTAGACCAGACGTGACTGACAGAACAAAATAATGAATAAAATTTAACATACCATGATATAGAGGAGGAGTTTGAGGCTGAAACTGGGGAAAGGACTCTGGCACACAGAATGCTAAACTAAGGAAGACGAAGCCTTACGAATAAAGGAAGAGGTTTTAGTATGAAGAAATGGTGGTCATTTGGGAGTGGCTAAAAATCTCTGGTAGAAAATGGGAAATACGTAGAAGCACAGTGCATTTCTCCAGCAAAGAGCTGGCCACACCTCCCCACCACCAGCCACAGCCCCTCACACTCACGACACTGCCGTTACTTGTAAGGCTAACAGAAAAAGCCCCTTCCGCCCCGCGGCAGGGGAGACAGGCTCCGAATTTAGCCACGAGTCTCAAAAGGAAACAAACTGCACTAAGTTTCCCTCACGTTGTTCTGAAATAGCAGCAAGCTCTTCATACTTCCTCCCCCCGTCACACAGAGAGGTACTTCACCCCAAAGTGACCGTGGAAAACAGGAGTCAGAGGCCCTTCGGCTACCAGCTGAGGAAATCAAAATCAACACCACCAGTGCACGGATTTCCTTCCGGCCAAGGTCCCTGATGCGTTTCCTTCTGAAATGGCCACTGGTTTCTTCCACAGAAGAGGAATTCCTCTAACCGTGCCCCTTGCCGCGTTCAGGCAGCTGAGAGCACACCACCCTGCCTAAAGCCTTCGTGAAGAGCCAGGGCGCCAACGCGCACACCCCAGAGCCGCACAGAGCTTTGGGCCGGCGCTCCTGGATGGACACCATCCCGGTTTAATTTCATCATTAACACGGTCTCTTAGAACCACCCCACGCGTTACACCTCCTCACCACCCCAGTCACCACCTGCCTGTTTCAAATGTATTAACACATTTTATAAACTCAGAATAACCCTGACCAAAGAGCATTTTTATTTAGCCATTAACTAACCTAAACCATGGTACCCACCAAGCACTGGAAAACTACCTGAGGATCTTTAGGCTGAGCCTTGTTTAAGCTTCCAAACAAAGGACATGGCAAGAAGCCTCAATCTTAGTCTCCAAAACATCCTCTGCTGAATTCTCTGAAAATTCACAACCTTTTTTTTCTTCCAGTAAGTTTGACCTATGCTGGAAAGGGGATCATACAAATAAAGGCCAAAGTCTTTCATAAAAATAGTTTGAGATGGGATTTTAAAAAGTGAAATAGAATGCAAGCCTTCAGTAAGAGCCTGCACCACGTAGTGCAGCACTGAAGGTGTTGGGCGGAAGAGCAGGACTGATTTTCACAGAAGACCCTACCAGAGGGAGCAAAGTCCCACTAACTTCCCGGCAACAAGGCGGTCAAAGCCTGGCCCCAGTGAAGGCTCCAGCTCCCCGGCGGCCCGGCTGCAGGAGCGAACCTGCCCACGCAAGAAACGACCGACAAAGGCGGGCAAGCAGACTGGAGACCCGCTCCCAGCACAGGCAGAGCCGCACCAGCCAGGAGCTGCTTTTGAAACTGTTAAAGCCAGACCCAGGGGCAAGGCGAGCACTGGAGAAGCCGTTTTCTCACAGTAACTGCATCAGCACTTGAAAGTTTCTGTTGGCACAGATACCCCGGTCAGGGATCAACACATCTAAGGCAGCAAGAAGTCTGCAGAGCATTAGGAGTGGAGTTACTAAATCCTCATGGAAAACAATATTTAGTGGTAGCTTACAGTACTAATAGCTCTTCTGATGAAGCCTCTAAAGCACAACTAGCTGCACAGCAGGAAAATCTTCTTTATGATAAGAAAAGCAGAAGCTAAGTGGAATTCTAGCTGAATTCTAAATTTGCTCCTGGACCTGTAGGACATTGACAGCTGAAGCTGTTAACAGGCTGGCCTGTAACTCTGGCCACGTTCAGCTTCCTGGTCTGTAACTGTGTGGGAGATGGAAAACTGAAACAAGCCCGGCCTTAAACCCTCTCTCCTGGCTCTATTTGCTGAATACTCCTTTGCCATGGCACTTTGGAAACACTAGTTTGGAACACAAAATGTTGTTTGTTTTAAGCAAAAGAGTTAGTCCGAATAGCAAATTAGCTTCAACAGTTATCTGAAGTCAACTGCCAGTCTTTTATTTCAAGGCACTTGCTGAAAGCCTGGGAAAGAAAAAAGCCAAACGCTAAGGGTAAGGAATGATACATCAGTCATTAGAGAACCATCACATCAGCAGGTTTGTGGGTTTGCCAATGTGAAAAAGGATACTCAAACACTTTTTGATTAGCACAGTTACTCAGTAATTAGCCTTTGTGTCAAACTCCCTCCAGCACGTACAAGCTGTTCTGCACCATCACCGACAGATCGCTCTCCCGCTCTCACTCACTGCGCTTGGTGGAGGAGAGCAGCCATGAGAACCCAGGCTTTTGAATCCAGAGAGAACAGCAGCAGCTCACGTCTCCACCCAACCTCCTGGCATTGCACGTGAACTTTATCATTTTAGACAGCGGCTGCTTCTCTCAAAAGACCAGAATTCAAAATTCAAAAAAAAAAGAAGCCAAGCCATGGCAAGCTAATGGAAGAAAACAAAACCAGGCACTGTTTAACATGCAGTCACTCTTCTGGAATAGGCAGCAGCAGCCAGAGAGATTTTCAGACCAGCACAGACACATCTGCTTGTCCGCCTTCAAAGCGGAAAACCCTGTACTCTTTAATTACGAAATACAATTTTCTGGTTAGTCCACATATTACCCCAATCCCCCTTTGCAGCTGGAGCTCTTGCCAGCTGAGCTAAAAAAGGATTGTTCCCCACCCTACCACACAGAGCTTGAATCCTACGCCTTATCAACCGAGACATAAGCTCCTCTTCCTCTTCTCACCTAATCTCCCATTTTTGGTTCTGTCTACCCAGTTTTTCCAGACTGCACAGTATCACTGACACTGGAACACGCCGTTCCTCCGAGGAACACTGCCCAGCTTCTGACCCACGAGCAGCTAACGGCCAAGTCAGGTTGCTGAAATAGATACAGAGGGTACATTTTGAGAGGCCAAGCCTGCTGCAGAATTTCTGCCCTTGGCCAGCCTCCCTTGCCAGAGGACCAGATCACAGGTGTTAGCAAATTCATGAACAAGGCACCACTAACACAACCAGTTAGAAACGTTAGTCAGCAAAGATCAATTATTTTCAAGTATTTCCAAAAGTGGCTTCTCATTTACCCAGATGAGCCCACCTCATCCTGCACCGCCAAGGTCTCGACACCCACTTTATTTCAGCATTTCCACGCCACTGCCAGCAGCAGGCACAAACGCTCCCCGTGTATAAAATCCCTGGAAGCTGGAGCGCAGAGGGAGCATGCAGCTGAGCTCCAAACAAGGCACCTGCACACCATGTGCTGGCCCAAGGCCTTTGCTGCAAAAGGTCCTTGTTTGTAACTGAGAAGCCAATGTCTCTCCCCTTCATTAATCTTTAAAACAATAGTTTAATTGCTACCAGCAAAGACGTACTTGCTTACCACCAAACACATAACAATTAACTGTGTTCCAGTCACACTCTTCAGAAGGAAGCAAGTTTCAGATATTTCCATTCTGGCCCCCTCTCATTCTTTCAACAACATCCCACAGTTAGTTGGCTGCATGAAGTACAAGAGGGAATCTGTTTTAAAACGGGAATTTTCCTCCAGCAGTCACCCACCAGAGCTGCCACAGCACTGCCAGCCTTCAGGGATGGCACTGATCACAGCAACTGCACTGCAGCATCCCACGAGTGCCTGGCAGGACTGGGGGCAGCACGATGACCCCTCACTGACCGCAGCAGACCTGCTGCCCCCACCGCTGCAGCACCAAGCCTACAAGGTGAAGGAGTTAGGTGCTCACTGCAGGACCCACAGTGACTGGTTGCCCAGCGCTGCTGGTTTGGCTCTGGTTTTCTTCAACCTGTTTCAGTGCAGCTGGCAGCCAGTAACAAGAACAGCAGCCCAGACGCCAACGCAAGGGCCCACGATGCTCAACATCCTCATAACCACCCTGATCGCGGCAAATCTGCGGATGATACCGTTAGAGGAGGTGGCTGAAAAAGCAAATGGCAAAGCCTCAACCCAGAAGAACCCCGTGAAACCTGACGGGGCCAAGAGAAATCTCACCAGGTTCAACAAGGAGAAGCATGGAGCCCTGCACCAGGGGTGGAACAGTCTCATGATCAGCAGAGGTGGGAAGAGCAGCCCTGCCACAAAGGACCTGCATACTACAAGGGGCGACAGGCTGAAAAAGCTGAAAAGGTGCACTCCTGCTGTAAGGCAAACCATGTTCCCGGCCACACCGAGAGGGCCGTGGCTGGCCCCTCGCAAGAAGTTATCATCCCTCCCGATCAGTGCTGGTGAGTTTGCACACCACACACTACACCCACCACATACTACACCCAGGCCCCCAGCTCAAGAGGTATGTTCAAGAGCGACAGGGTCTAGAGGACTACAGCGACTCCTACAAGGAGTGCTGAGGGATGTGGCAAGAAGGAGATTAAGGAGTAATCTAATTAGCTGCCAGCTAAAATTTGAAAGGGAGCTGCAAAGACGACAGAGTCAAATGGATGATATAACAGAGAGCAGCAGCCACAGGCGGCAGCTTGGAAGTTTGGGTTACATATTAAAAAAATGTTTCTTACCGAGAGGGCAGCATAACCCACAGACATGTTACCCAGAGGGGTTACACATCTCCATCCCTGGAGACTTGGCAAAGCCATGGTTGATGCAACCCAGCAAGGGTGACAGTTCTGCTCTGAGCGGGAGGTTGGGATCAGATGACCTCCAGAGGTCACGTACGACCAGCAGTTCTATTGAATACGGTTTCTCAAAAAACAAAGAACATAGTTGCAAAAAAAGTTGCACCAACGCTGAATCTTCTGGATTCCCAGACCCACAGGTTTATTTTCTTGAATAATCAAGACTAGAGTTGCAGTTGAGAGGTGGGGGTTTTGCTTACTTTTTTTAAGGACTATGACCTTCCTTTCTTATCAGCCTACAGACTAAAAACTTCAAGCCAAACCAGAACTGAGAGGTAGTAAAAAAACAGAAACTCTTTCTTGCCATAGGCTGTGTACAGCTGCTTATAAGCAACTTATAAAATCCAAAACCTCGAGCATGACCTCATTTTGGCAGATCTATGGGGCTTTGTGAGCTATATATTAATTTGTGATGACTGTTTGCATTACCGACAGAAAATACAGTCTCTCAAGAGTCTTAAACACTCTCTGATTCTTTAAGCTGTTTACTATGAAATGCCATGAAAAGGTATATGGGTTAAATTTCGCTTTTTCAAAAGCAGATTCAAAGATTTTATTTGAGTAGAAAAGGTGAAGGGGAGGAAAAGGTGAAAGTAAGCCTTGCTAGCGCTTTTTGGAGCACCAACCATTCCCTCTCTGCATAACTCCTGAAATGCCTGTGGAATACAATAACCAGATGTCCCTCAGTCTCTGCTTTTTACAAGGTGTCTCGTTCTTACACTGGGCTTTTTGGTCCCATCCCTGCACCCACCCCTCCTCTTCTAACAGCTTAATTGCAAGAGAACTGACCTGACTCCTGGCTCTATTTTCCTGGTCAACCTGTAGTCTATAAAAAGGCCCCGGAAACAAAGGCAGATCTACAAAGCATGTTCTGAGACATCTAGCTCTGTGCTAAAGTTAGGCCGTATGTGTAACTCCTTCAAGACAGGATCACAAGCCATATTCCAAGAGACAAAAAGTTCAGAGCACAACCAGCAGCTCACTTCATTAGCTACTTCTGTTACCAGTCGGTTTCCTCAAAGACAGAATGCTACCTCCCTTCTTCAGGAGCTATGCAAAAAGAGGAGAAAGAAGAAACCTAAACATACAATTTCCTTAAACACTGTTAAAAACAATCCTGGCCTGGCCTGAACAATCAGCTGCCAGTTCTCCTCTGTTCTTTTCTGGCGGTTCCCCTCTAGGCTGTAGACAAGGACCTTGCGAAACGAGGGCAAGAGCATCATCTCCGAGCTGAGCACCACCACGGTGCACTCAGTCATTTGAAACCTACTGCAGTCCTCGCTGGTTTTACTTGATCTGGCTCCTCACAGGAGTGGGGAGGTGATACACATTTGGGCAGAGAGACTATATGAAAGATGCTACACCAACCCTTTTGGCTCTCCCTTGTGTTTCATGAGGTTGTTGTAAGATGTTGGTCTGCTTGGAGTTACTCACACTAATTAATGAGTCTACAGCACCAGAATATGACAAATTGTTCATCCTAATACCATCCAGACACAGCCTTCTTGGGCACTCACTGCCATCTGCTTGTTAGTTGTGCACTTGTTCGTGGCCCAAATTATAAAGCTGCTGCCTTCTGGAAGAGGGGATTGTAGACTATGCCTGAGTAAAATATCTTACTAAGAGAGAAAAATACCAAGATAATTCTCCCCCCAGCAGGCACCTGCATTCTGAGAGCTTAGGCAGTGACTCAGTAAGTCTAGGGTTTACAGCTGGTTTCTAGGTTTACGGAGGCTCTATGTGCTCATCTGCACCTGGCGGCAGTCAACTTTGCTGAAATCAAACACAGAAGCAAGGAACAGTCTCCCACAAATACTCGCTGCAAGATGTACCGCCTGCCTTGGTGGAGTCTGCTAATTAGCCAAGATAATAAATCTTAAGCACATACAGATGCAACAGATTCAGGAGAAACACTGGATCACTGTCTCACGCAATGGCTGCCAAAGCAGCCAACGTTCGCACGTAGAAGTTTCCAGAGGGTTGGCAAGAGACTGGCAGCCTGGTTCTGAAGGCACATCTTGTGCTTGAGTGCATACCAACGTAAGTGAAGACAAGGCACATAGGCAGGAGTTTCACCTGTTCCAGACAAGTTCTCCCTGTCCCCAGAAAGCCTCACACCCACCAGCAGCTGCCTGTCCTCAAGAGCAGGGACACGCTCGGCAAGAAAGGCCCAGGCTGACCTGGTACATCTTTGACAGCACGCTCACAGCTACCTTTGAGACAGTTATTTTCTTAAGGAACTTGTTGAAGATAATTAATCTATTAGCCCATCAAAATTTTCCATAGTCGATTCATCCATGTGAGTAACAGGCTCGCTTCACTTAGAGGAAAAGCTGGGGGTGGTGTCCTGGGCAAATGAAGGGCTAAGTCCATTCCTTGAAGGAAAAAGTCTAGCTGGCAGCAGGAACAGACTCAATTTCAATTCCACTTCACAGCAATAAAACCTTCCTTTCAGAACAAACCATTACTACTCTTTACCAAGGGAAAAAAACCACTCAAACGCATCAGAGGCGGACACACCAGAAAAAGATGGACATTTCTTCCACATCCCAGTAGCAAAATTCATTTTCTAACAGGAGAACTGCAAGTTTGCTGGAATTAAGAGAGATTTTTCTTACAGAAATTGAACTAATGCAAAAGTGTTCCCACACATGCTACAGAGGAACTGGACTCTTCAGATAATCTTTTCCAGCAAGAGCTCACAAATTCATCGTGTTTTACTAGAAGTCATAATGAAACACACCCTGAAGACAGCAACCAATGTGCCTATGAGATCTGTTTCGGCAGCAGCCCCCCCAGCATGAGCACGTATTGCTCCAGAATAAACTCCCACCTCTTTAGACCGCCGCACACAATAGAGATCGGGGTGGCTGAACAGCTTCCCCAGAGTTGCAAGACAGGTACATAGATATCATCCTGACCTCAAGTAGCCCAGGCTCAAATGCCAGCTACTATTTTTAACAGATGATCCTGCCTGTGGCTCACGATCTCTTGGAACAACCTTTACTAGTGGCCAGAAAAGACTGAGAGGGGAAACAGTAAGAGTGAACAGAGCAAAGCAATCTTCCCTTTAAATTACTGTTTTTTTCAAATGCTGCAGGTTTGCCTTTTGATAACAGCCACACAAAGCGCTGCAGCTATGCAAAGGAGTCCACAATCTAATCTCGTGGGTTTTTTCAAATTGAAGAGGGTGCAAAATGATGTTGATCAAATCTCCAGACAACAGCAGAGCAAAATGGAATTCGTCTCTATTTTCACATCCCAAGCACCCTCTGAGAACTGCTTGCACCTTCCCACCAGTTCCAGCATCTGCCATTGCACCTGTGGCTAATCAGAAAAGCCAGATCACCTGTATCACCTCTCTGTACCTAAATCAGCCGACATCTAACAAAAACACCCCAAACTTTCCTGTCCTAGCTCGTTCCTTGTTACTCCAAAGACAGAGGGCTTTTCTACACCAATTTACCCCAGTACTCCAATATTTCAGACCTACTTGCACAACATTTCTAGTATTTCACAATAGAAAAAGAACAAGAAAAAACACTCTTGAAGGGTAGGCAAAATAATGAGGTCATTGCATTCTTGACAATTAATGGAGAGGACATTGATCCGCCATCTGGCTTTGAGTTGCTGCTATCCAGAACAGCTAAGAACTGATGGATGCTCTGTGGGGTTGGAGAAAGCAGGAGAAAGAGATACCAAAAAAGAGAGCGCCATTTTTTTCATCTCTTAGAGATAAATTCTTCAAAATACTCGGACGAAAACAGTATTTTCTTCTACTTCTGGGAAGAAAAGCAGAAGAGAGAAGAACCTCTAATTTTCAGTGCACAGCTAACAAATTTACATAAGGGAGCCCTCCAAGGCACATCATCTACTAATGATATGAAGACCAACTACAGTGTTTGCATCAATAGCTTATACAAACTAATCATCCGTCAACAGAATAGCACTTGCACAAAATGAAAAGACAGGATGCATAAAAATCAACCCAAAATAACTAGACCCATTCACTGAGGTAGAGAACAGACAGACACACACACTAGTAGTCTAACTTTCAGAGGGAGAACATATGCTCACAGAATTTATTGATACAGGTATTGTAACAACCAAACGGCTAAAAATCAGTTCCTGCTATTGAGAGGTGCCAAGAATACAGTATTTGCAGATGCTCCCTGGTCTGCAGGAAATCTAAGTAAGAGAGCACTAAATATGAATCAAACAGGGATTTTTGTCAGTTCATCCATGCAGTAGCAGCTGCTAGTGTCCCCAAATACAGGGCAGATTTCCAGCTGCTCAGGATTAAGAGGGCACAAACCTGCCAGTCACACTGACCTACTATCCTGCATTAGCAGGGTTGATGGGAAGACAAACACATTCAGGAGCTTTCCTTCACAGTCTGGATCTTTGGTGTAACTTTCCAAATCCAACCAGCAACATCTGTTACCTTCTCAGCAGCCTAAGGACAGTGAGTTTGAGACACTCAAGTATCACACTGCTCAGCGAGATGACAGAGTCAGAACACAAATGCCAAACTGAAGTCTTACACTTTAAATAAACACCACCACTAATAAATCAGCCAGGCAAATCCCAGCTGGCTGACTCAGGCAAGTCTCCCTGAGCTCCCTGCTCTGTAGGCTTCATCACAACTTTGGTCTGAAGGAAAACGCAACAGAACCGTAACAGCAAGACTAAAAATAGTTTTCGGGTTCTGATCATTCAGGTGGAGCAAAGAGAATGCACTGAGCACAAGCTCTGCCTGGCAGCAGTGACACACTGAGCCACACGTACCTGAACGCAGGTAGCGACTCCTACGCACTGCTCACCAGGTTCAATCACAACTGGGCACACGTGACGAGAGCACAAATTTTGAGTGTGGCAAAACATTTTCATTACTTAACCTAAAGTGCATCCTATTTTAGAAACAAAGTTTATGAAATTCAGTGTATTCGCTGCTAGAAGTCCAGGAAGTGACTTCTCACCCCGATAATAAAATTACTGATGTCAGAATCCCTTGCTTGGCTGGTTTCCCCTCCAGACGGGTGCCTGGCCCCACAGCCAGCCATGCACTGTGAGGAGAGGGAGACTGAGAACGCCCCTCGGGATCACAGCAGTGGGAACTCCACATTTCACAAGAGGACTGACGTCACATCAACATAGTTTCCCCAAGATTTAATGATGTGTTTCGTAACAAAACAGAACAAAAAATAAATACGAAAGAGTTGGTGGGAAGAAGGGGTTCAGGTCTAGAGCAGGTTCACAGGGAGCAGAAAGGGAAAAAGGGCACAGAAAACTTCCTAGGTCATCAGGTACAACCCACAGCCTCCATGCTTCATCCTTTCAGGCAGCACTTCTTGCACAGCTCACCTACATTTCACCTCCTCACCATTTCTTTGCAGCGCTAGGCTCCCTGATTACCCACATGGCAAATTCCACGTCTCCTTTTGCTTTGGAGCTCCACAGCCACCTCTTCCCAAGCAAGGCTGGTGCTGCCTTCCTCCCTTCCCCCCATGCCTGGGCTGCCCCAGCATTGACCAAGGCGACCACGTCAGCCACCACCCCACAGACAAGTTTCTACTGCTTTGTCCATGTGCAAGATGAACAGTCTCAGAGACTGGGATTAAGAGCTCATGAGCAGCGGTGCTGCACAGACGGCCATTACTTACCAACGAAAACTGAAACACAGCCACAGAAAGCAGTCCAGTGTTCTGTGTGCTTGGCGTTTTTCTTAAGCGGTTGAAAGGATTTGGAGAAGATTTGTCTCAGTCAGTTTCCAAATTTCTGTATTCTTGCTTTGAAAACACAAATCTTGGTTTCTAAACCGTTAACCAGAAACACTCCTTCAGCCAGGCAAGGTCAGCTGGTTGTTCCACTGTAACTGTGCCAATAACTTTGTTTCTTACTAGCTTCATGGCAAGATGCCAAACAGGAATGCGAGTCTGTCACAGTTCTGCTGACATTTATTTAATTTTTCTTCTCAAGCTCCCTCTCCCTCCACCTTTTTTTGCCAAGATAAGCTTACCAGATATACGAATCAGTCTTAACTCCTTGTTGCCTTGAACATGAACAGGAAGACTTCAGCTCATAGAAGCAGGATCAAAAAGGACATTCCTTATGACATGGCTACCTCTGGTATATCTATGGATAACACACTAGTGCCTGGGAACCAGAGGGGAAGACCTGGGTACCCACCACTGCTGGCTCTGGACCCAGGAGCTGTCACCTACCCGCAGCAGGTGACAGGACCTCCTGTCCGCAGCAGAGCCAGCAGGTAATGTGATCCAATTAGCTCTCATGCACTGAGGGAATCTGGATTGGAAAACTGGGCGCTGCAGGAAGTGGCACTGACAAGTTTCCAGTGCCTAATTAATTTTTAAGGACAATTGGCAGTTTTAAACCTCCAAGTTATGTGAATTTTAAAAGCTTTCGTCTCCCAAGCGAAGAAAGTTACCACTTGTAACTTTCCATGCTTGCTGCACTACTTTCTGACATCTCAAGCTGAATACTTACAAACAGAGATGCAACTGCCACTTTGGGAAGTTTTGTTCTTTTATAGGCACTGCAACTCCGACTCCTGCAAAGAATGGTATCAGTCTCATCTGCTGAGGAACAGTCTTCCAACTAGGTGAGCGTGCCTTTATCTGCTCACACTCCTCCCCCCTTCACCAGCAGGCAGCTCAGTTCCTCCTCAGTTCCTGTTCTGCAAGGTTACAGCAGCTGCTTTCCACCCTGAGTCACTCTGGGAATAAGATTCATTGAGCCACTCGATGAAGGATTCACCCGGCAACTTCCAAACGGCTGGACACCCCAGATGAGATGTCTTAACTCCCTCTGCATTTGAGGAAGATGTACGTACCTCAGAAGGGTTTCCAAATGCACCTCCCTCTAACAACCAGAAATGAAGGGCCCAAAGTTTTGCGAAGACAGGCAGAATGGAGACCCAGGGTCTGAACATCTGAAGGCTCACCCCTAGTAATTCTTGACCCTGTCAACGGATTTCAACAAACCAATGTGGCAATCCAGCATAAAACGTGCCTAAGAAGATGGTTGGTGAGGTGGGAGGAAGGAGCTCTACCACACAGGAAGCTGCAGTGGAAGGGGCAGGTCGGCCATCCCTGCTGAACTCTACCTACTTGTCCTTCAGCTGCCTTTCCTCCCAGGTACACTTAGACTTCAGCAGGGAAGAACTGTTGTACAGATTCAAGCGTGTTTTTCCAGAACCTTTTGAGATAAAAAGGTGCTGCTTAAGAAAATACGCGACAACAGGAAAAGAAGAATTAGTTGTAAAACTGAACCAGGAAGAGTGACCCAAGAGGAAGCAGAACATGCACAGCCTTCAACAGACTGCTCTCTGAACGCTTGCTACAGATGGGTCTCAGAGTGAGAGATGCACACAGATATGACCTAGCATAGAGCTTTCATCTGGGTTTGCCTGCAGCAAGTTTTCCGACACTCTTTTGTAAAAGCTCAATGAGGCAGGGGAGACAAGGCGAATACCACAAAGCAAAACCACGTCCCTCCCAAACACGCTCAATACTAAAGCTGAGCAAAGCATCTGCACTGCTCCCAGGCTGAGCCAGTACTGGGGACTAGAACATAACTTCTCACTCCGCAAGAAAAACACACAGTAATAGGAGCTACAACTTAATTAAGGGCAACACTCCCACGGCTTTTACTCAGGTTAGGGTCACTGCAAATGCATGAATTGTTTTATTCGTGGGGGTGGGTGAAAACACATTTTTATCAGGTTTTTTTTTCCAGCACAAGCAAAACAGAAAGGCAAGTCCTGTTCGTTTTGTCCCTGGGTTCACAAGTGATGACGTACAGATAACGGTGCTTTAATGGCACCTCTCACCCGATGACCCCAAAATTATTTTACTTCCCTTAATGAACTTGACTTCACAGCGGCCTGACAGCTCCACTTTACATGGGAACTAAGAGAGAGACACCAAGTGATTTATCTACATCACGCAGCAGCAAGAAGTCGGCTCCTACCAGCCCAGGGACTGATGCAGCAGGAGCTCACTTGCTGCTGCAGAGCACCCTGCGCCAAGCAGGAACACGGTCCTCCAGCTGCTGCTCAGACACCACTGCGCAGGCACTGCCCAGCCCCAGCTCTGCAAACTCAACAGTGGCTTAAGACCTACAGTGTTGTTCACATTATTAATGTTTCCCAGCAACTTTACCCTTCCTCCCCGTTACCTTTGGGCGAGAAAAGTCTAATTCTTCTAGTTGAAGGATTAGACTTTTCTCAGGGAAAGCAGGGAAACCAGAGAAGCAGATGACTAGAAAAAACAAAGAAAACCAAACCCAACCCAGACAGATACAGGAAGATTGATCTTCCCAACACTTAGAACCTGGACTACCTTCTGGATTACAGGAATTCCATATTGCTGCAATGTAGTCACTGCTTATGTACATATGCAGTTCTCCCCTCTGTCCCAAGATTCTTCCATTGGACGTCTGTATTATGGCGTAAGTTAAACAACAACATGAGAAGGCGATATGCCAAATGCAAAAAAGCTCTCGCAGCAGAAATACATTAAATTTCATTAAACAACAAATTTGGATCAAAACACTCCAGAACAGTAAGGTGTGGCCGCAATAAACACAAAAGGCCCACAGGTGTGCCAAATGAGGAATCACAACAAAGCTGTCTCGGCAGAAGTCGCATGAAATCTGCAGGGGTAAGAATATCAGCCAGCTCTCGGGTCAGCCTTGGCAAAATCCGAGCATTACTGCTTTGGTGCCACCGAGAGCATCCTGAACCCCTGTGCCACCGAAGCCGAGGGACCATCGTTCTGCTAAAGCAAAGCTCTGCCCTGAGACAGGCCCAGTCGAAGCTCTCTTGGCACAAGTTACACAAACATGATGCTACAGGACTTTTGCAGAGGAGAATTAATCTGTTTTGGATTCACCATCTTCTGCCAACACAAGATTGCACAAGACGGGGATAAGGTGAGTAAACAAAAGGGCTCAGGGTCCTAAACCTTCTCCAGGGAAGAACTTGAGCTGGAGGCCCGCTTTTTGCTAACCCCTCATCAGTGCCCTCATAAAACCCCTTTTTAATGGGTTTTCTCTCAGTAGATGAAGCAAGCATTTCCAGCAGAGAATGGTGCTGGTGTCAAGCGAAAGCAAACTCCTCGATACGACTAAACACAGCTTGCATCAGGCAGCTCACCCTACTGCTGCCATCTCAAACGCAAGCAACTCTGCACAACTCCTGCCTTTCTGCCAAACTAGATGTCATTAATTACGCAGTTCTTTGCTCCCAGAAGACTGAAATTTATAGGTCGTATTTTTACTTCCCTTTACTGAGAACAACAAACTTCCCTTTCTCTTACGAGCACAGTCATGCGTTTTTTCCCTTATTGTTTAACTAAAGCTGTTTCACTCACCAAGAACCTTGTGCCTGTGTTTTCAGATGCAGCCTAATGGCTCTAAAATAACTGTAAAGACAGAAGGAAGAAGACAATCTTCACAGAGTAGATATTACAAACTTGAACGGAAAAATATCACGCTGTTCCCATGATTTTGCTACAGTTTTGCAAATAAAAGTAAAGGGAAATAGGGACTGGCACCAAAATATTCATATTCTGGTCCATTCCTTCAGTTTCATGTTTCCCTACCCACTCACCCCTTCTCCCTGCTTTTAATACAGCAGATCTTCTCCCAGTTAAACAGAACTTTTCTAGAGTAAATTAAGACTAGAAAAACTCTTTTGGCAGACGCTTTACTGATGATTGGTACCAATCTTTCCCATCACCTGGTTTTCAGATAGATTTGCTGTCCTTCAATGACAATATTCCTCTTGGCCCTCACATTTTCCGTTTTGAGATTTTATTAGAAAAAGAGCCAAAAGGAAAACAGAGCCCATCTTCCAGCTCTGTCTGCTGCACAGATACAAAGCGGGAGCTCTGTTCCATGACGAGCTCCATAATACAAAATGGAAGAAAGTGAAATGAACTCTTGGAAAGGGAATCCCTGCTTAAACAAACAAACAAAAAGCTGTCAAGGAATTAAAAGAAAATTGAGTGGGTACAAATTAGCAGATCTGGGATAAGTAGTATTTAAACCTAGCTAATGACAGAATGGATTGAGAGAAAAAATATGGTTCTAACAAGCATGACTGAGAGAAAAATATGGTTCTAACAAGCCCAATACCAGAGTGATTCTACAAACCTAAGGACCTTAAATGGTTTGGCTTTTTTAGTGCTCTTGCAAAGCATCTTTGAACCAGCACCGGTGAATGAATTTCAGTAGCAGCAAAAATAAAAAAATTCCACTTTCAGGACATGATCTGCTGCCAACTTCAGGACAGAGGACAAAGTTCACTGCTCTCAGTGTCTGATCCTACAAACCTTGAAGTCATCTGATTTTTCTGTACTGCAGAGTATGTGTTTCTGTCATCGACTTTTCCAAGTACAACTCTTGAAGTCCTATGTGCTTTGTGCCTTACGTAGCTACTTACAGTCAGAAGTATAAGATCGTACTTGAGACGGGATTTGGGAGATTTTTTTAGACCTTATGAGCAGAGGCTGCTTTCAGAGCAGTTACAGATGAGTCCCAGATACTCTGCTCACTGCACTTTGAAGCAGAGTTACTTATTTGCCACACAGTTGCTAGTCTGAAGGATTGAGCCTAATAACCTGCACACATGCCCATTGACTGAGACAACGGCTCCAAAACAATGCCGTGCAATTTAAAGGATCAACATGGTCACACGTCATCGTGCATTCCACATCCCATCAACCCAATTCTTGCTTCATCAGTTTTCAAAGCAATGAAGCTTGTGTTCGTGCCTCCCTTTTCTCTGCCTTATTGCAAGGATATGTTCTCTTCCTTCTACTCCCCTACTTCTGCCTCTCCCTGCCCTGAGAAAAGGCAGAATTAGCACTCAGGAGCAGCCTCCCCTTTGAGGAAAAAATAAAGCCCCAGACACCAGCAAAATCCCCCCAAGACACCAAGCAGAAGCGTTGCTTAAGCCACCACATGCTCAGCTGTCAACTGCTTTTTCCCCTAAAGCGAGAAGCTGCCTGACATCTCACAAGCATTCTCACTTTCCCTGCAGCCAGCAGATCACACCTTACTTCCACTCATCCTTCCCTCCCTCAGGCACACAGGCCCTTTCCAACCAAAAAACCCTATTTTAGGGATCTATCAGTAATCAGGTAGTAGTTGGGGTGGAGATACGGTCCTGATGACAGTACAGAAAGCAGAGCTCAGTTTCTCCCCAAATTAACACACTTTAGAGCCACATTTAGCACATTCCTGCTTCAGCACAACCCAATCAACACTAAACTCTGCAGGCTTCCCCAGGCGTGCCCCACTCCAGCCTCTTGCCCAGCAGCTTCCAGTTACAGCTGCTCAGCTGCTGAACATTTTGCTTTAAGGAAAAAAAAAAAAAAAAAAAGCAGATACATGAAGGCTACGCTGTATTTTCAAACAATTACAACTATTGACAGTAAAGAGCAGGGCTCTGAAAAGCCATTGAGGAGGGGAGGACAGAACTAGGCCTTTGCTATTGATAGCTTGTCTCTGCCGTAGCTGTTCCTAGACTGATGAGCATGTGCAGCTGTGGCTCTGAAGAAACACATTTTTGCCATCAATTCACATGGCTGATGCGCAACTCAAGACATAGGCCAGTGCCAGCCAAGTGCGTATGCTTCAGATGTTATTATAAATAGCCCAAAGCAACGCCATCAGTATGTGCTCTCCGACTGCCAGCAGAAGCTTGTAAGGCAGAAAGTTCTCACCTGCCTGGCCACCCTCCGAGCTTCCCAGTAAGGTTTAGAGTCTTCTACAGCTTTTCCAATCTTCTTGACCAGTTCATCCAATTTTACGGTTGCTTCAACCAGCACAGAGCGGAACTTCTGGCGTGCATCCTTCAAAACATTGCAGAAAAGACAGAAAAGGCAAAGATAGGTTAGAGCTTTAAAATTAATTTCTACCCATTTGTCCCTACCTTTAGGTTGCTCTTTAGATTCACACATGAGCTGACACATTCAAAACAGTTGCTGTCATTTGGACTACACCAGAATTCTTCAGTAGAAGTAGCACCAGGAACCCAGAACCGCATCCAAAAGCCAGCATCCTGAACACCAAATCTGTTTCCCAGAGACAGCTTTTACACAAAGCCTGCAGGAGTCTGTGCAGGATTTCTCAAGGCGGACTTGTCCATGACTTGCTCAGTAAGGAGCCAAACAGCAGCATCTCAGGTTCTGAGAGGGATGGCAACAGCGAAGACATGTCACCTGGACAGCGCTAGAACGGAGCTGGCAGGCAGGCCGCAACTCCACAGCAGGCTGATCAGCATCTCCGAAACCTTCGCACAACACAGCCTAAGTGCTGTGCCCCCACAGACACCATTTCACAACATGAGGATGGACAGGATCTGCGTTCTGCAGGAAGAACTGGACACTGCCCACATGGTATATTTTCAAGTCAGCCCCTCCTTTCTTCTCTAAACACCCCCTGCTTAGTTCAATAGCAGCAGAAAACCTCCAGGTCCTCGTGGTAAGAGGAAGCTACAGCTTCTATCAACGGCTAAGGGCACCTACTTGCCACTTGATTGTTATTATTTACTACATTTAGAGAAAAGTAAATTCGTAAATTCCAGCTACTTCCAAACTGGATAAGCTGCCCTCTTTACACAATTAGTTGAAGCAATTATTTCCTCCACTCCACTGACATTTCCACACCTCTAAGCAAAGTGATTCTGATTTCAATCTCAGCCCCCAATACAGACTCTAAATCAATGGAATTATTGCAGACATGCAAATTCAGGCCGGGATCTGGCCCAGGATTTAATGGGACGAAGAGGAAGGGCCATGTGAGCTCTTGACAAGCCCTGTAATTCTAATTAGAGAGCAGGATTTACACAAACTGCTGAAGTGACATTTTGATTATCAGCAAGCAGCTGGTTTGAAGAAGTGCTCTAATTCAGGAGGTTTTTGTAATTATTGCTGAGGATTTCTAGAATGCACAACTGTTTATTCATTGCAACAACTAAAATGCATTGGAATCTACCACTGTGCTCTCAGAAATGGAAAAAAGCTGCAACAATACTTTTTACAGAAAAAGCAACATACTTCAGTAAAAGCTTCTTTGCTTCCTTTTCAGTGTTATCTAAAACTTTAACCAGCACCAGTAATATTTCAGCCCAATGCAGATAGCTTTAGATTCTTAAGGTACTCCAATTTATTCTAAGGAAGTATTCAAATGGGTAACAAGGTAAAAAAATGGAGAATTAAATGCATATTAACTTATTACTAACCCAAATGCAGTCAATAATCTCATTTCTTAGTGAAAGCCTGAAATGTATCACTCAAACAATATGTATTGAGTCAATGATTTTCTCCGTGAGAAGAGTCTGAGCATTTCCAGTTAACGTAGTTGGCGATATTTGGTTCACTGCTCCAAATGAGTTTCACAAGTAGCTGAAGTAAGACTGCAAGCACAATGACTATATTGCAAGAAATAATGTTAAATACTGAAGTATATTTAACAAAAAAAAAAAGTTACAAGTGCAGGAACAAAATTAGAAACTCTTCTCTAAATGAGTGAGCCTGAAGGTTTGGGTTTTTATTTTCTTTGTGAAGGCTGCACATTAGGATTGTAGTCTCCAATAGCTGTGGAAAGTAAACAGTTAAATAAAACCATAAATGCATCCACATTAAGTAAAAAAAAGCCTATGCAATGATTCATCAACAAAACTCAGTTCCCATGTTTGTAAGATAAGCACTTGGAACAAAGAAACCATCACTACCAAATCTGTGTCTGGAGACCTACCCCCACTTTATTCACCTGATAATTACGTACACTCTTACCCAATAGGAAAGAGAGGAGTCGTCTCCATCTGGACTTTGAAAAAACAGACACACACACAGGAAAACCCACCAAAGACGGAGCAGTCAAACCAACAGCAACTTCTGTTTCCATGTGTAAAAGTCACCACCCTTGGGACAGTGCAAAACGCCCCTGGGGAAGTTTAAATAAGAAATACAGGTGCAGCCACTATTTCTACTCTTTGTGAGAAACTGGGGAGGCAATCGCACCAGGAGCGCTGGGCTGGGTGCATTTGCTGTTTACAGGACACAAGTGCATCTGTGGTTGATTGGAAGGATGAGCCTGTGGTCAAGGCAATAACTTGGGAATCAATTGAATTCCCTCTATGTCCGACTTCCTGTGTTACCGTCACTGAGACACTTGGACCCACATGTGAAGTGGTTCAGAACCTATAAATCCTCTTAACGACGTTTTCTGTAAGAACACTCACGTCAAAAACTGAAGAGGCTCAGGAAGAGCCCAGCAGTGCAGTTTATCCGTAGTCTCCAGCAGGAGGGAAGGCTTACATCTGTGTTAGGAAGACAGCTTGACTGGTGTGGTGTGCCTCCCTACTAGGGTCGCTACTTAGCTGCCAAACTCTTGCTTCGTTCAGATCTTCGCCTACCATACGTGGCTAGCGGAGAGAGGAAGAGACAATTCCTGCGACTCACAGCGCGAGCAAAACTGAGACAGCGCAGCATATGCCATGCAAGTCTGCTAGCACAGCCCTCAGTTTCCCTATTCCGGTTTCCTGAAGGATGATCTTCGGCAGCAGGAACATTAGTTACTGACAGGAGCAAGCGTGCAGCCCTGGGCACAAACCCTGCGAGTCACGCTCGCCTTTTCTGGTTTGTTTTAATCAGCACTGCGCTGAATACACCACGGACCAGCTAAACTGCAACAGAAGCAAGACAACCGGCAAGAGACGCCCCAAACACCTGCACAAGGGTTCAAAAGCACGTTTTCCTCTCTCCTCACTCATAATCTTCTGTGATCAATTTTAAGAACACCTTGTTAACGATTTTGCAAGCAGAAGGCGGCACTGACAGCTGACTGGCTAACATTTCCAGCGCTCTCTCCCTCCCGGATGCTCAAATGAGATGATGATAAACCCTTTCAAAGCTGGACAAGAGCCGATTAAGGCACTTTACCCTCAGTGCACGTCGCAAGGTGAAAAAACCAACCACAATGGCAGCCGTTCGAAGTTCTCATTTGAGTTCTAGTCTTACTAACCAGACTCTCACTACCTGCGTGTTCGTCTCACGCTCTGGCGGGCACAGCACTCGGTGAACAGCTGTAGTTTACACTTCAGCATTGTGCTCTGCAGCTGCAAGAGCTCAAGGCTCATCAGCTTTCCTCCAGGAAATCCTTAGCACTTTTCTCTCCACCGATAGATTTCACAAGCACAGTTTTAGGGAGCATGCCAGACTTCTACCCCACAAACGCTTTTGCTGCGATAGTTCCCTATCGAAACCAGACTTTGTTTCCAGTAACTTTGTGGCTGGGCAGCTCTCTGCCCAGGCACCAAGAGGGACCACACTTAACAACAGGCCATCCACACCGCAGCACTTTGGAGACCCACCTTCTAGGGTGGAAAGAAACTAAAATACAGCTTCACACGTAGGCCACACCTGTTGGAGATAAAGCGTGCTCGTTCCCCCTTCTCACGAGCCACGGTGAAGAGATGGCGTCAGACACCAGAAGACAAGTAAAAGAGCTATTTCTGCCCATCACATGAGCGGTGTATTTTCAAACCGTTTTCTTTTTAAAATTTACTTAACACATCAACAAGGTATGAAACATCTTAGTACAAGGCACATCTGAATGTCATTTACAAAGGTTCTCCTATGACCGTTCTGACAATTCAATGTGCAGAACCTCCGACAACCCATTAAACCAGCCTGGGCGGTACACGAGAAAGGAAACTGCTGACCCAGAGACAGGCTTCATCTCTTCCCAAGAGGCAGGAGGTACCCACACCTGCCTTCCTCTGCTGCAGATGCCTACCAGCTGCAAATGCCCATTTCCCAGTTAAAACAGCATTATTATCAACAACATCCAAGTGTGAAAGCAGGCCTCACAGTTCCATACACACCAGAGAGATGCACAGAAATCTACCTCAGAGCATCAAACAGGTTAATGACATTTCAACACCTCGGGTGCCTGAGTAGTTCAAGCAAACCAGACTGACATCAAACCTGAAAAGCAAAGCGCAAGGAAGGGATTAAGTAATAGCTCAATTCTTAAGCATGGTGAAGAGGTGGGGTTTGCTTTCTTTTCACGTGGCTACTAATTTGCCATCTAAGAACAATAAAAATTGGTATTTTGAAGTTGCTCCAACCTCCCATCTGCAGACAGTTACAGACTGAGACTACAAATACACTGGTATTTTTAGTCCTTTTAGAAGACAGGAGAGAAAAGTAGGCAGGGGAAGGCACTGGGTGCTCCTTCCGAAACAAGACTTCTCTGCCTAACCCTTCCTCCCTTAGGCTTGAAACCCATCTCTGCTTCAAGGATGTGAATCGAGCAAAGCCCTTTGACTCACTCCGGCGATAAAATCTTTCCAGAGCCACAGCAGAGGAAGGAGCCCTTCCTTACTCATCCATGGATGAAAACAGAAGGCAAAACAACAAGCAATCCACACATAGAAGCCATTTCCTATGGCAGCATAGACACACAGGAAGATGGGTCCTGCTGGACAAACCCATCATGCACATTTATCACACTCCAAAACCCAGCAGAACACCAGGCAGTGAGCTGTGCACTCGTTTATGGACACTGGAAAACGCTGTGCCGGGATGCTGATAAGGCAGCAGATGTTTCTACAGACAGATGTTTCCTCAGGCCAGGCAGGCACGCTCAGAGTGAGATTCTTGCCATCGACAGGCTAGTTTTCTAAAATTTGAAAGATCAAGGATAATTTTTTTATAAGTCTACTTCAAATTCTTGTGTGTGACGGGGTCAAAAGCTCGAGCTCTACCCTGGCATCAAGTATTTTAGTGAGGAAATAAGAGCAAATTTAAATAAAATAGCCCTTCCCCTTCTGAGAAGGGTTCAAATGTCACCGAGGTTCACAAGTGAAAGAGCACCACAGCTGATACACCCCCTTTGACTCTATCCAACACCAACCCAGGGTGACCTTTAGGATAAATCCAGGACTCAAAGTAACACAAAGTCCTGAGGATCAAGACTAGAAGATCTATGCAGGCGTAGAAGAAGTATACTAACCAGGCCCTGCTTGCACCAAGCAGCTTTCAGCAAAGCAGCACCATTCGGCTCTAGATTTCACGCGCAGTTGCCTCCCCTTAACAAGCACCGGCAAGCTCGTAGCTCCAGCAAAACAAAAACTCTAACGAAAACCACATTTGGGATAGCTGGGATTCCAGCGGTAATTTTAATGGTATGTGCTGTATCTCCCCTCCCCGCAATGCTGCCAGAGGGTCCCTGGGTGAATTTGTTAAGTCTGAACTGCACTTTCAGAAGCAGGACAGAGACACGTACGAGCTGCCGGACAGGAGAGTTGTGCACAGTTGTTAAGTACCTTTGGAACTCCTGGCATGAGTTCAGATGGAGATGGATTTCCAATAAACAGGAAAAGAGCTCAAATAGCAAGGCGCTGCTCTAACTTGAATTTGGCCAGGACATTCTTGTGTCTCCACTGCAAGATGTACACCCCACCTCTTCACAGACACTTCAAACACCAGCAGGGACGTTAGCGAAGCCAAGCATTAAATCCTCCAGAGGACCCCCATCATCCTTTCGCTGTGTCAGCAAAGCTCAGTGTTGCACGCAGCATGAGCAGCATTATGGATTTTAAATCAAGCCTAATCAAAGATTCATTAACAGGCAATACATTAGCGCAACATATAACTACCAGCCACTCAGCGCCCTTTAGCAACTCCTGAACAGGCTGTGAGCATCATCAGGTCAGGGCGTTTCTTCAGGGTTTAATAGGATAGGTCAAAAGAGCAAAAAATTAGTAATTATATCAAGTAAAAGAACAGATGCAGCTTTTATTCAAGTCACACCACACATGTAAATCCTCCCCTCTCACAGGTGGTTTGGGTGCAGAGCTTATTTTAAGACAAAGAAAAGGCAGGCAGCGCAACTTAAAACAGATCACATGACAGTTTGGGTGCAGAACTTTTTTTTTAAGTAAAAAAAGGCAGGCTGATCAACTTAAAACAGAATTCCCCGTTTTATCACCTCTGTCAGTAGCAAATCCAACATTTTCTACATCACTCCAACACAGACATGTCTGTGGCTACACCAAGGGAGTGTAGTCTCAAAATCCTCGAAGCGTCTACTGATTTCAGCCCCATAATTTGCATCCGTTTTTACTTCCATTTTGCAGATGTAGACCTGAGAATAAAAGCAGGAGGGGCTAGAAGCACCTACAGCCTTTTTCCCCAGTCAGTGGGGACTGGAGACAGCCAGCAGTGCCACCGAGAGCGACGCTGCAAAGCTACAAGAAGCCCAGAACAGACTCGTGGCACAGAGATGCCACCGGGTTACTCTTCCTGCTTACCAGACAGTAGTTTACCGAGTCACAAAAACACAGGTCTCTTTTCCTGAACTTCCTTCAAAGAAATGTGTCTTCTCCTCTAACACTCCCATTGCTTTTCCAGATTATTCCTGGAAATAATTCAATAGGGGGAACGTAGGGACCACAGAGTAATGCCAAGGGAAGCTGGCAAGCAGCATCCTGCGATGTAAATAGCCTGACAATATTGTGTTCCCATTAAAGTCAACTATGACAAGATATTGAAAAGATGAATAGTAAGGGAAGAACGGGATAAATAAAACTCCACTGTCTGGTTAAAAAAACCCACATCTTTCTTCTAAGGAAATGTTGTCCAATAGCAGCAACACCACAAACTGGGAAGGGGCAGTAAGAGGGACCCCAAAGCAGCTAATAACAGCCAAAAGAGCAAGTCTTCAAAGGCAGACTCAGCGTGGCTCTCCCAGAAGCCCACGTCTCCAGCAGCATTCAAGGATTCTGGAATCCTTTGAAGCAGAATGATCCCAGCTCTAAACAACCCCTTCCAAACTCTGGAGTTATCCTGTAAGGCAGCTTGTAAAGCTTTCTTTTCTTGTCCAGTGTATGAATGCAGGGATTTTCTTCTAATCACAAGCGTTGCTTGTTTGCTTAATATCTTTCCTTTAGGAAGGTCTTAAGTCCATTTAAAATGCATTTATCAACATGTATATAGCTTAAGCCTTGCTTACACTTGTCCTCAAGACCTGAGCAGATCAAAAGTAATGAAAATCTTTCTGGATTAAAAATGATGCAGTTGCATGATACAACAAACTGGCTCCAATCCAGTAAGATTTTTGGATGAAAAGACGAAACAGTCACAAAAGCATACTGTTGGTCATGTTTCCACTTAATTTCATCAAATGCTGCCTACAGCAAGTACTACAGACAGATCAGCAGTAAACATTTAATGACACAGAGGTAGAAAGGAAACATCATACGCTCATTCTCTGCATTGACACCTCGCATTGCTCAGGTTACGTAAAGTAGCAACAAGGCAAGATCAAGCTAATAGGGGAATGTGGCCCTTTTATTTATGACAATATATCCAGGCGCCTTTCAGCCCTGGGAGCTCAGCACGTGTCATACACAGAGCAGATACAAATCTCCAGGCTCTACAAACGCTTGAGCACACGAATAATTTTAATCAAGCCGTAAAATCCCATCTTAAGTCACTGGGACTTATTTCATGAGTATGCATTTGCATTATTATTACTATTCTATCTGCTTCCTGATATGTCTGCAGTCCAAGGTTATGACAAGACTAATGAAATCCGGGCAACTATCCACAGCACCATCTTCAATTTCAGTACCTCAGCATGAAATAAGGAGACTGAAAAGGTATATATAAGGGTGTTTTTTTAAAATACGTGTCTATAGAGTCCTGAAGTACATTAACTGGTACTGTTGCAGACTAGTACACTGATTTTTTAAAGTTCACTCATAAAAGTCAAATCAAGCTAGTGACACCGAACAGTTTTCACTGCTGAAATACAGTTTAATTTTGCATAACAAATAGTCTCCCATTCCACTAAGTTTATTTGTCAATAAATTCATGATCTTCACGCCACAAAGCACATCAAATGCAAACAAGTAGGGAGAAGAAAATAACCACATCACAAAGCTGCTTTGTTTCCAAAATAGTTCACAATCCTATATTCTGTTTGGTGCACACAGCGGATGTGCCAACATTTTAAAATACTACCAAGAATCGTCCCATGCTCCAGGCACCCATCTCATGAAAATACATGGACAAGGAAAAAAAAGTAATAATGTAAAAAAATAAAATCTGACATTTCGAAGATGCAGAACAGAAATCTATAGATGTACTTCTAGAGTATATTCACCACTGCAATCTCAGCATGTTTTGATACAGTATTCAAAATTTTGCAGTATTATCAAAATTATTTAGGATGTAAAGCAGCATTTTGTGCCAGTTTTCCTACAGCAGTGTATTCATCTTACGCTTTCACAGGCTCTATCTTTTTTGTTTTGCAGTCAACAAAGGAAAATTTAGACACTCAAGTAGGGCAGTTTTGATTTGTTACCTGATCAATAATGCTGAGCCTTCCAGAATAACTACCAAGTAGCTGAAGCTCAAATTTGGAGCTTTAGAAACAATTTCTTCAGAATTTTATATTAGATTAAGCATCCAAGAAAATCTCTTTTTCCAACTAAGGAGTCTTTTCCTTCAACTCCTTCAACTTTCCTTCATTATTTTCCTTATAAATTAAAGAAAAAAGGCAAAACTAACAAGCTAAAAAAATTAGCCACCAAGGAGGAGATCCTGGCAGGTAATCACACAGCAAAGACCTCTTAGCCAAATAAACTTCCACTGCCTATAATCACAAGAACACAAACCCGAAAGAGTGACTTGTGAAAACAGAACTTGTCTAAGTTTAGTTTCAAAACCTAAAAATAGGGTTTGGCAGTGGGGTGGGGTTCTCCACGCCGTTTTTTCGGGTTTTTTTACACCATCAGCCTCCCTCCACTTCCCCCCTTTCCGTTCCAGCTCTTAGCTCAATTCACACCTTTAAAAAAATCACCTCCAGACTCTGGTTGCCAAATTACCAGTCAGGGTGGCACAATTCAGGAGGGAGCCTACTCAAACATACCGCTCTGTTGCTCACAAAGCCCAACATGCACAACAGGAAAGTGAAAGGATGAATTCCGTACCTCCAGCTCTGTCTCTCTCCGATTGATATCATCTGTAGATTGATTTAGTTTTTCCAGCTCCCCCTAGAAAGAAGTCAAACATATATTAAGAAGTCAGTGGAAAAAAGGTGTCCAAGAAGGCTCGTTCAAGCATCCCCACCAAGAGCTCACAGGGGCTGTGGCTTACAAATTCAGCGAAAAGAGGAAACCTTGAGACAATCAAAATAACTCCGCTGCTGATCATCTATTTTGCTACTTACTAGAAAAATAATCAGAGAAGCTCTATAGTTTTATCTTAAAGGCAGTACATTTCCTGTGCTGGTTTATTCCTCGCTATTAAAAATAAACAGAAGGTACAGTAAGTTCTGCCTGGTTAATCAATACAGCCAGTATCTGCTAGTTTCCAGTGAGATGCACACCCCCTCCCAAAAAAGGTTAGCATAAAGTTAGTGCTATTGCAGGAGCTGTACAGTGAAAGCACAGCATTGATAAGAAACACATCCTGCAGCATGAGAGGCATTTTACTCCAGATTTTGGCAAACCATTTTAGAACACTACCACTCAATGGGACATATGATTATGTTAGCCTGCCTCCTAGACAAAATGTTGATCTCTTCGCAGCAAAAACACAGGTGTTAAATCCCTTGAATAAATATTTACTAGAAGTGGTGTTGGCATGAATGAAGCTACCATGAAAACAAAGTTCATTCTTAATGACTTTCTGATCACAAAAAGCAACTCTCAGGAGCAGGCTCCAGCAGCCCTCTTTACCCTGTGTGAGACCCTACAATTTCAACAGGAGTGTTCTCTAACTCAGCCTTATTTAATTTTCAGTGGCGTAACAGTATCTGCCTCAAAGCGTTTAGCTGTATAAACCGAACACTGTAAATTGATTGTCACTCCAGCCATTTCCCACTAGGTTACAAGAATGACTCTGGTTACAATCAGAAAGGAATTAATTGCAACAGTTTAGTTGTCTTATCCAGGGAGGTCAGATTTCATTCCCAGCTCCTGGGAGCTGGAAGATATATATCTGCAAATCCATGTTTTCTGAAACAGACACTCGTACAGAAATTACCTAATTGCCTTTTACTGAAAGGCTAAGAACATTTAGGGGTCTGGCAGAAGCAGACACAGCAGCAGTCTGCTTTTTTCAACCAGACAGAAAACTCAACAAAAAACGCTGTTTCACCAACAAAGCGCAAGGCAGGTATGTGGAAACATGTCGCAAGCTGAAGAACCTATGGCCAAATCCAGATCAATAGGCACCGACAGAGCTCATCTTCTCAAAATGAGGGCAGTAACAGGCCAGCTTTTGGCCGAGGGCCTCGCTCCGTGTAACGCGTTTTGTGAATTTTGCAATTGCTCTGCTCGGCCCTGGAAAAGGAATGCTCATGATGGAGAAAAGAACGACAATTACAGCATCGAGGGCCCTATGCCAAGGATCCAGCCTCTCAGCAACATACACACTTGCCTACATTCACTCATGAAAAACGGTCCCAGCAACACTGCAGGCAAAAGCCATAAATCTGCAGAGATCTAAAAATACATTTCATTTCAGGGACCACAGCGTGCCGAAGTTCGCACCAGCCAATTAATTGGTCAAGACATGATTTGGGGGTGAAAAGCTTTGTTTAAAGACCACGCAAGAATAAAAAGCATTTCAGAAGGCATTCATTGTGAGGAAGTATCAGCTTCCACTAAAGCTCCATTTTTAAAAACATTTCTTCTTAATAAGTAAAAATAAATCTATGTTTTCTCCCATTTACAAATTTCTGAGCACCAGCCTCGTTTGGCGAGCAAGGTCGCGCTGTCATGGCCAAAGATCAACGGGGAGGGGGGTTCCAGCGGCAGGAGGAGCGGGAAGGATGCCCAAGGGAGCCCGGCGCAGAGCGCTGCCCGGGGCCGCGGGGCAACAAAGGGCCGGGGCCCCCGCCCGGGGCCGCTTACGCCGCTCCGGCGG
>VWZK01019368.1:147315-196926 GCA_013396935.1 Baryphthengus martii | reverse complement strand
GCCCGCCGGGCGCAGCGGCCAAAGCCCGCCAGCGGTGCCCGGTGTGGGGCGATGCCAGCGGCACCTCGCGCCGCGGTCGCTTTTGTCGTTTTCTTCTTCTTTCCTCGTTCTCGGGCTCTGCTGGGGGCTGAGAACAAAAGGGGAGAGAAAGGGAGGAGGTAAAAATAATAAAGGCACTTTCAGCAACCTGCAAAATTCCAACGAAACCCAGATTTCTATAGCACGGCAGCTGAGCCAGCCGCGATTGTACCCGCTGGATGCGGCAGAAAAAGACACTCTAAAGACACGTCCTTCTGTCGGCCGTAAACAGGAGCTTCTTGCAAGAAGCTGTGACAGCACACACGCACGGCCCCGGCTAGCCGTGCTCTCCGGAGCCACGGGGGCAGCGCCCAAACTGGCCCCCAGACACTAATGAGGAGGAGCGGGTACCCTCTGACCGGTGGTGCACCAGCAGGGACAGGCTTCAGCGCCATCCCACCGGCCTCAGGCACCGCTCAAACCAGCACAGCAATGCAATTTTAAACAACTACTTTCTCTTCCCTTCCCACAGCAACCCCACAGCACACTAACCCAACAGTGAAAAGGAAAACCATAGGGCTTTGTCTTTTCCCTTCTCGAGATGCAGAGAACAAGATCCCACCGAAGCACATGGGCCAGGCTACCCACGGATCAAAACCCAGCACGAGCAGGCAATGGGCTGAGCCAAGGCCCTTCCTCAAACCACACCAACCACACTGAATCGCTTCCCCACTACCCCTGGGTGAGAAACAAGCCATTTCAAATAGATGAGGAATATATCTCCTCCTGACAAGTATCTCTCTTGATTCAACACCACTTTTGTTACAAAACTTCTCAAATGATTAAAAAACCAAAACCAAACAACATAAAACCAGAAGTTCAGATGTGGTGAAGAAGCTTCCTTTGTGAGACTGAGAAGAAAAAAATATTCAGCACAACACAAGATGATAAAAAAAATCATGTTCCTAAGATAAAAAGGAGGCAAAAGAAAAGCAGCCAAGCTCTTCCCAAAGCTGCAAAGCAACAAAAAAAACAAACAAAAAAACAAAACAAAACAAAAACACACCAAGAGAAAAAAAAGATGGGAGAAAGAGGAGAGTGGCACAAACATTTGAAAATAGTATAAACGTACAAAGTGACACCAACAAACCAAAATAACCAAGGAACAGAGGAGGTGTTGCAAAAACGCAGATGGGCTGTTTGCAACATCTTCATTTCTCACAGCAGAAACAGCCACGTAAAGGGAATAAAACTCCCAACTCGGCCGAAGGCAAGCGTATCATTGCTGCCTGTGGAGGGAACTCGTCATGCACACGCAGCCAGAAGCCTGCGAGGCCCTGGCCTCTCGGCCCAGTGTGCTGTGGCTCACGCCAGAACTGCGGTGGTCAAACGCCCAAAGTTCTCATCATTCTAAGAGAGCACCCAAAGCACTAAGCAGCACAGGGCTGAGTTAATGCCGGCAGGCCTGCTGCTGCCACTTCACTTCTAGAAAATGGGGCTATGAAAAACAGCTCCTGCAGCTCTGCCACGCTTCTCACAATCCTACGCAGCCTGAGCCACGGCACTGCCAGGCAAAGCACTGCCTGTCGCCCCGGGGACGGGAACGCTCCTGCGCAGACGTGCGCTCCCCACAGAGCTTGCAACGTCTGCTCTCCCATGGCCACCACGACAGCCTCCGTGAGTGTCCCACAGCCCAGGAAACCTCCAGACAAATTCATCGCTCTGCTGCCATCGGGGCAGAGTAAACTGTTTCTTTCCTCGGACGTGTCGGGAGAGCCACCTGCAGAGCTGAGCGCTGGGCAAGGGGTGCCGTGAACAGGCAGGCCCCTCATCTGCGCGGCTCTGAAACCTCACAGAACCCCGAGGCCACTGAGATCACTTCATATCAAACAAATACACCAGAAAAATTTATATTGAAGAAAAAGGCCGAAGAATGCACAGGTCGAAAGTCTGTTATCACTGCAGACACCACTAAAGGCATCAAGAGAGGTGGCCATAAGGGAAAGATCTGACAGGAAAAAGAAAAGAAAAAAAGACTCAAGAATATTATCTGCATGATCATTTTTTTCTCTTCCCCACGAACTACTTTTGGCTGAAGCTGCTGCCACATGCGAAGGGCAGCAGAGCCCCAGGAGTATCCGAGGAGCAATCCTGTACAGCAGCCGGGCGGGCCCCATGCTCCGCTGCGGTCGATACGGTGCAAGAAGTCGACTGTGGACAACGGCATTTGGGTATTACCTGTGTCAAGCCACGCGTGATCTTGCCCCAGCAGATCTCTCCCACGCGATCCGTTACAAGCCAGCCACATGCGCCGCGGCGGCCAAGCAAAGCCTGCGCGGCTGCACCGAGACGGCCGCGCTCGCTCCTCTGCCGAGGGGCCAAAACCCTGGCCCCAAGCACTCGGGGTCTGAACAAAGCTCTGTGAAGCTAATGCGGAAAGAAGCAGCCTGCTCCTGCCCGCGTGGCATGGCGGAGCAGCCGCGGCAGAGAGCCGNCGGGGTCTGAACAAAGCTCTGTGAAGCTAACGCGGAAAGAAGCAGCCTGCTCCTGCCCTGACCCGCCCGCCGGGCTGCGGCTTGACACAAGCAGAGCCGGAGGTGGTACAGCTCACCTCAAAGCACGAGGAGACGCACCAGTGCCCGAGTTACTTCAATAACCAATTCCACTGCACTGAGCAGCACCTCCGCCTTGTGACATGGCAGCAGGCCTTGGGATACCAGCCTTATCAATCACAGCAGATCCTGGAGCATAGAAACTCCTGGGCAAGCGTGACGCTCTGGCCAAGAGCCCTGCTACAGTCTGACTTCTGGGGGAAAGTGCTCGATAACCTGTTTTTCAGTCCAACAGAAATCCTCGTTGTAGGCAGCATTTTGAAGGGGAAAAAGGGAAATGTCTGTACAGGGAGGAAAGAGCACAGAGAGGAATTCCCTCCCTCCTTCTGGAGGACGGTTTGTAGATAAGATACTAGAGCTCTGATCAGGCACTGGGGACCAAAGTTGCATTGCTGCATTTTAAATAAAATCAGCTGGGAAGAAGTAGGCATCAGCAAAGACCCACATGGGGAAACATACTAATGACTGCAGTTAATTTTAGCAGGGGGGAATAAATCAAAATGAACGGATAGTGCAATTTTACGTATATTTCATAATGGAAGATTCTGAATGGATTTTAAGGAAGAGTTGTTTTTTTCCAAATCTCATCTTACATTCAAATTTCTGCTGAAAGCCGGCTTCTGCCCAAGCAAGGGCCTAAAATACAAATTAAAGTGGCATTTACTTCCTCAGAAACAAGTATCTCCTCTTTTTGAACACTGATAGCATACTGAGCAGAGTTCAGGACTAATTAAGGCACCTTTGATTACTGAAGACACATTTACAGTTCATGGAAAACTTTGTGGAAAAAAAAGGCTGAGACAGAGCCTTGCAAACAGAACACTGTCTCCTCCAAGGGAGGAGAGAGTTCTGCTCAGAAAAAAATTTCTATTTTCCTTCATTGTGATGCTAGAAGGTGACCTCCAGTTGGCCTCAAATACTGAAGCAATGTTGCAAATCGGTTTTAAATAACTTACTGTCAAACAAACATAGAACCACCCTAAACGGTCCAATTCTACGGAGAAAAAAAAGAGTATAAATCATAACCCCTCAAATAAATTTATAGGCATAAAATACTCCATATAATTTCTTAACTGAATTAATCCCGATGACCAGTTTACCACACTGACTTTTGCAACGTTACATCAGAAATTCATTTCACTCGGGGAATGTCTCATTTAAACCCAAAGCCACCATCTCCCTTTTCCACGCTGCAGCAAAGCCGCTGCTCTGCCAGCATTCAAACCCCATACGCTTTCCTGAGTTTCAGAAGTACAGGGCACATGCTCGATACGCTTTTAAGCACTAAGTAGGATCTCGCCCACAATCACAGTGCATTTGAAGATCTGGTCCCCTGTAGCTTCATCTTTGGTAAGAGGCTAAGCACATACATTTCTTGAAGACACACGCGACATTTATGGAAGACTTTAAATTCCCCGGATGCACACGCAGGGTGTTACACATTTAAGAAGCGGTCAGAATCAGAACTTCCCCTGGCTTGTTTCTCAAGCGAATTGTCACGCTTCCATACTCACAATGGCCGTGGCACGCTTCTGCTCTCGTTTTAGGGAGCGCTAAAAATCAATTATCTTTTTTACACCAGTCTGTAAGATGCTATCGCCTTCTGAACCTGCATGCAAACGATGCACAAAGACACTTTAATGGAGCTTGAGCGTCTATGGTACAAAGAATTGTAGATTTCCCCACCTACAAGAAATGTATTTAAAGAAAAAGCTACATCCCAAAATACCCTTTAATTTCACTTCTTTTTAACAAGCACCATTTAAGGATGATTAAAAATACCCTCTAGGCAGCACAGGGCTACAAAGAAAGGAAGCTCATTTAAAGAGGCAAAATCTATTTTCTAGACACACTAATCTTAATATCTTTCATGAAAACTAAATACAAGGATTATTAGCAAAATTACCTGCTGGGCCAATTTCTACTGGATATACATTTATATCCCATGAGCTACTTTTCTTATTCTTCTGAAGCCTGATATTGACAATGCTTTATACAGCTAGTCTGAGTGCAGTATAGTTGGTATATATACACACTCACAGATACTATGCTGTATCTCTCTGTGTGTGTATACATATACATATATATATATATATATATATATATAAAATGCATGACTAACAGCTTGATGGATTTCCCTGCTTATTCTTGTTCCATTGGGAAAGAACCACCATCCTCACAGGACTTATTTTCTCCTCCTCCAAGCTGTCTTTTGGCAAGGCGGGTGGGGGGTGAGATTTCCCCCTGGAAACCATCAGTACGACGACAGCTCATCGGCAGAGGAGCAGAGCAGTCCCGCTGCTCATCTGGCCAAAACACACCACGTGCTGCTTTTGCCGATTTGGAAAATAACACAAGTAACAGGAGACTCTTCCTCAGATCTGCTGCTGAATGATAACGGAGATCCCTTTCACAGTGCTTGATACCCAAACAGGGAAAAACCCCACATGGGACACCGCGGAGTATATCCGCCCAGGCTCCCAGTCCTGCTGCCTGCTTTCCCCAGTAAGTTGTCTCCCATCAGTTTCGACAGGAGAAGGATCAAATGCAAAGGTGTCAGTCTGCATTCACAATAAGGCCTCAGACAAGAAGGCTGCCTTGTGAGAGCCAAAGTGAGATTCAAGAGCCATTCTCTTCTACCCAGCCTGACAATTCAGGAATGCTTCTGCAGCGGTGCAGATATGCACCTCCCCTCCACTGGGGAGGACAGCAGCACTTTACATGCCCAAAATTTGATCTGAAAGGGTACCTTCATTTCACTCAACTTTTTATATGAAAGAGGCATTCAGGCACCCTGTCGAGGAGAGGCAAGGCTGCCCAGGTGCTGCGTTGCCAGGACCGTGTCAGCAAACGGAAAGCAGCGTGGTCATCAGCCACGATGCAGACAAGGAGGAAGGCAGTTGAAGGAGCTTGTGCTCGACAGCTCCTCCAGCCTTTGTTTGGAGAAGGATGCACATATTGCAAAATATTCTGAGAATGTGTTTGACACACGGATCCCTCAAGAACAAGCCTACCAGAAAAGAGGTGGATCTGCCTCCTCGGTCACCTCTCAAGGTTGGGGTTGGTGCGCACAACACCCCAGGGACCAGACGGCTCGTGTCCGAGATTTCCCACGTGAACTGGCAAAACTGTCAACAGCGCAAATGCAGTCCTGGTGCACGGGGACAAAATTTTCGCCATCAACACTGCTTCCCAGTCACAGCAAGCAGGACTGGGAGGGAGTCCCAACATGCCATTAACTGCTGTGGTGCAATCGGTCCTCCAGCTGCCACTGCCCAGTGCCGGATGCAAGCACAGCAACATCCTCTCCAAACAGCAGGAGACGACATTGATTTTCAGATGCAGGCAGTTTCCAGAGAGAGGGAAAGGAACAAAACTGATACCAGGCAGTCTGCAGTACAGCTCTCCCCTTGTGGGCACCCCTTTGGAGCAATAATTCCGTCAAGGGGTGAAAGGGAGAAAAAACAACCACCCAGCAGTGTGCTAATCTTCACAGACAGAGCAGCTTTAACACTGCCTAATCCTCCAGAGGGAGGCAACAGCATTTCCTTTGCGCCAAGGGTATCAAAATGATTGAAGGTGGCAATCTCCACTGACAATAACTTTACTGAAAGAGGGGTATTTCCATCAGCCCTGAGAAGGCCTGGGGAGCCAGTTGGGGACTCGCACTGATAGAAAAGAGCTGGCAGCTGGGAACTCCTGAAAGGATGTGCAGGCATCAAGCGCGCACACAAACTAGAGACCGCACATCGTGTTCACACGCATCAGTTACACAGCAGCAGCAACGGGAAGAGCTAACAATTGCCATTTATTCTCTTTAAATTCCGCTCCTGTATTATTCTGCTGCAGTTGTATAATCACTTGTATTGTGAAGGAGGAAGCAGTATCCTTTGCTTGTCGTTACAAGAACACCAGACCTTCTTGAGCCACTTCCTCAGCAGAGAATGATTTTTCCATGTAAACTGGATGCAGAAGTGAAAGAAAGGAGATAAGTATTCTCAGTAAAATCCTGAGTAATAGGAGGGTGCATTTAACTAAACCTCAAACAACAGAAGCATTCACATCCTACTCACAGACACTTCCCTGCATCTAAGTATCAGACAACTGTCACTTCACAGCAGCACTGAATATAAAGTCAGTTCCTAAGCACCTCTAGGTAAGGTGCAGGAAATATCACCTTGAATTCACATTGGCAGGTCAGCACATCGCATCCAGTCTTGCCTAAAACACCTGAGAAATAGCAGCATGTGCTATATGCTATTACCTGGGTGTTCAGTCTCGTCGTAAAAATCAGCACAGATCTCATTATCTTTTAGGATCGGACACTTTCGCTATTTATGTTTGGTCCTACAGAATTTCTGAAGCATTTAAAATAGTTGCACACATTGCTTCCTTCTTGCGCAAAATGGAGAGTTAAAACTGAATGAAGGATCTGAAATACAAACTCCAGAATTGTAACAGAGGCAGAAAACACCAATGTATTCATTTCCCCTTCCTGGAGAACAGCTTGGTTGTAACCCTGACCCCAGGCAGATTTGGCACTCAATCACCATGACATCTGCTAGGGAAATGAACACAAATCTATATCTGCACGCAGTAAACACATTGGCGAGGTGGCAGTGGCAGGAAGGGAAATTAAGTGTCACTTTTCACACAAACTAGAAAACGACAGCTTGTCACATCCATGGGTAAATACCTGCAGAAGCGAGAGGGGGCAAGATGCTTCACCTTTCCCCCCCGCCCTCAGCATTACAAAGATACAGATTAAGGACAAAGCTGTGGCTTCTTATGCCCTGCTGGCAGTAACAGCATCTGGGCAGGTATCGCCCCTCCGGGAGCACCAGCTGTAGTGGATCCCATCCGCCACTTGCATACAGGAGCGGAGCTCCACGGAGTTCAAGGGAGCTGTGCCCCCTCCCTAGCTGGAGAGCCAGTCCAACATGCTGGAGCTGGAGGGAGAGAGGCCAGAACAGCCCCAGAGGGTGAAAGTGAAGAGTAACCTCCCCCAGGTCATTTACAGAGAAGGAATGCCTAAGCCTCGCCAGCAGAGGGGACAATATTACGTACAGAAGCACGGCTGCCTCTGTGCAAAAGCCATGAGATAATGTAGGACAACCCTCTTTGTACAAAGACACCCAGAAGGGCTCACTTAGGTCAAACTCTCCTGTGTTTCCCCCTGGACAATTGCTGCAGAGTCACCCACACACCATAGCCTGCTTGCCTGTCTGGGCCCACAGGCACAAAGGTGAAGACCTTTCCCACCTTCTTGCAGCCTACCACGCAAGGCTTCACCAGCTGCGCCGCGGGGCATGGCACAAGGTTGGCTCCCACTTGCAGGATGGGAGAAGTGCCTCGGTACAAAGCTACTGACAGAAAATCACCTTCTAGCAAGAGGTCCCTTGGCTCCAAAACCCACTCCAACTGCACAGCCCTGTGGCCTCTCCTCCATCCCAGTTGCACACGAGGCAATATGCAGAGCACGCCTGAGACTTGAACACCTGAGTCCTACGCAGGGTGTACGAGATGGATCTGACCTCACTCCCACAGGGGAAACGGCAACGTCCTTCTAAGCTCCTTTTCAGCTAATTACACTTTACACAGGGTTACAGTAACTACAGCTGCTTTGGGAGGAAATGGGCTCCCTACCAAAATCACAAAAATGGGTACAAAAATGCTGCCTACTGCACCTTCTCCTCCAAGAAACGCCCTGCATTGGTACTTCAGCGTCTCACTGCTGGAGCAGAGCAGCGCAGCCCTCGTTCATCCATTACGGCTTGTTTTCAGGTGCACCTTCCACACACCCAAAAGCCCATCTTCAGGATACTATAAATTCTGTGATTCACATGGCGAATTTAACATGACTGTAAAAAGGGTATTATTCCAGTTCCTTTTTAAAGGGATGTGCAACCTTTTACCCACTCTTCCTAGTGCTTTTACAGTGAGAACTTGAGCCTAATTGGTATCCAAGTGTGCAGACTCAGATCAATTCCTCTTCAGAAGAGTGTGCTGCTTTTTATCCTGATCAACACAGATACTACAGACTTCACTTACAAGATCTGATTTTAAAAATTGCTGTAATCAAGCTTTGATGGAACCACTCTGATAACAGATGTGTGGCTAAAGGGTTTCCTAATTTTATGATAATTTGACTACAAACAGAGTAAATAAATGGCTTAAAAATAAGCAAAACTTTAGGAACTCGAACATTGGTGAGCACCAAAATCAGGGCTCAGAAGTCTCCTCTGGAGTGTTACTCGTCCATATCCTCCTCCTCCTCCTCCACAATCCTAATCTTTAAATCTTAAAATAAATGTACAAAGAAAGCTTTGAAAGTTGGACGACTTTGTTTCTCATGCAAAAGATAAACATTGAGCTTTTGGGAGTTACGTATTTACAGCCTGAATTCACAACAAAGAATGATCATTCTCTTGTATTCAGTAGAAAAATAGAAACACTTTCCCTAAGAATGATGTATTCTATAGTTTACAACAAGAAATTGCTTGATAAAAAAGGAACAGTAAGAATGTTTTTAAGCTGTGTAAAGAAGGGTTATTCTTAAAACTACAAGAATTCTTTACATTGGAATAATTTAGTAAGCACACTGAAATGCTTTTCTAAATCATGTTTTTCAGCCAGGCACTTGAAATGCCTACTTTCACAAGTGCACAGGGTGTAACTGGAGGGCTGCTGGCTAGAGGCATCCCACTGCCTATTTCAAAACAGGGGTGGAGAACAAGTGTACGATCTGCCAGACACCCCATCCCGTGCCTGCCACAGCCTGACCCAGAGCCAGGCCGCCGCTGCCAGCCCCGCCTCAAGCGCTCAAATGGACCACTGCAAAGTGAGCAAGCACGGAGATAAAGAAACACTTGTATGACCTGAAGGGGAAAAATAAGGCAGAGAAAGAAATAGAATTTCAGTTTTAAAACTATTCTTCCTTCCAAAAGATGAATTAAGAGTCTCATAGCTGTTTTACACGTAGACTGATAAGCAATAAAAAGACATTGAGAAGTTCAAAAGGCACTGATTGCTTTTATCTGCCACACAGCTTGCTTTGAATCTGCAGTTCTGTGTGGTTCCTCAGATAAGCACCTCTTTCCAGGTGCTTCTAACACGCCTACTGACTTAGATTCCTGTCCTGCAAATACTAACGGTTGTCACATGCATGTACTCATCTGCAGGACGCAGAATGTATTGTACGTGCATGGGACACCTTTAGAAACTACAGGCACTGAAGAGGGACACACAGGAAAGACAGAGTTTCATGAAACGTTTCTTTTAAAATACAAAAAGTCCAGCAGTTTTTAAATTAAGAAATCCGAAAGAGGTTTTCCCCATTGACCAGGTAAGATGGTACATTTCCTACCTCCGTGGTCTGGGTGTTTTCCTCTGCTTTGCAAATCACAGTTGATCGATACTACTGGTCAGCTTTGGGTTCTCTAGGAGCAATCTTTTTCCAGTCGCTTTGTCTCAGATCCCAGTCAGCACAGGCAATTCACTGAGGATAGCGTGAACTCCCCCAGTGGAAAAAGCTGGTGCCTCAGTTTTCATTTTCGCTCTGTATTCCCATGCTAAAAACAAAACAACAACAACAAAATCACCCTCCTCTCTCGCTATTTTGTTAATGTGATAAAGGGTAAAGCATGCCTCAGAAGTCTGAGAGACACCAACTGACTCAGAATGTGAGAAAAAAAATCTCACGACAGTCTTCATTTTTGCTGGTACCCACCGTCTGCATAAGAGCTTTTTTCAGTTGGCCTCTGCTTCTCCAGAGAACGTCAGCTGTGGCGGCATTTTTAGCTGTGACATTTTCCACACTCAAGAGTATTTTCTTAGTCCATTATACTCAGAGTACCATCTGCCGTACAATGGCCACGCCCTGCCAAGAAGCCTGGCCACAGCCTGCTTTATTCTGTGGATGAGCCCTAATTGCTCAGCCTGGCGCAACGCGAGCCGCCGCACAGCACGGCATCCCATCCCAACGGCTCGTGCCACAGCTGCTCAGGGTACAATGCTCCAGCACAGCTGCAGTGGCAGCTGTGACCTCCGATGAGTTTCAACACAGAGCGGTCGTGCTTCCACTCAACTCCTGCGCCTGAAGAGGCTGTCTGTGGGGACAGTCCCTTGCCACACTTCTCCTGGGCTGAACACACCTGTTAGTCCCACTCACCACTGTCCTGGGGAGTGGGGAAAAAGCAGCTCTCGGCCTGCTCCATTTCTGTCTATCATCCAGCTGCTGGGAAGGAACCACCTATAGTACAGCCTCTGTGCTTTGCTTGGTGACAGGCTTCACTCCAAGAAGCCTTTCCGTGGAGCTCCTTATTTTGGGGTTGGCAGATCCCATTCACTTGTGCAAAGAGCAAGGATAAGTCAGTCCTAAATAAAGGGAGGGGAAAGCGTAAGAAAGGCAAGGAGAGGAGCTGTTTTAACAGATGGGATTCTGCACTGACAGGTAATTAGCATTTACAGTAATTCAAATATTTAATATCCAAAAGAATTACCATTGCATAAAATGCAGTCGAGGCAATTTTACAAGTAGCTTACTAGCGCTGCCTGCTAACAGATTATACTGAATACACCACGGTAGAAGTGAGATATAAAGCCAGTAAGATGTAAATGTAATTTTATTCTATTCTTTGTCTTTCCCTTGAAATGAGAAGGACTTGCTAGAGACAAAATAGGGATTACTAAAGCAGGAGAAACAATAAAATGGCAAACTAAACTACAGCCAACTGTAATTAGTGAGAGATACAGCCCCTGCCGTCATGTGCATCTTACACAGCTCTGCTTGGACGGCTGCTCAGCTGAAGAGCAGCTCATCTATAAAACAAAAGAAGTGGGAAGAAAACAGGAGCAGTTCATATAAAAATAAATTCCTCTAATATTTTTAAGGAGTTAAAAATAATGTGTTAAGGCACTGCGTGATTGAAATCTGTATCTTAAGTCACTGCAGTTTCTAAGGTAGCAGTTTAAAGGGACTCAAACACAAACAAACTGCAAGTTGCCAATGCAACAAATTATTGCCTCATGGGTAGACGCAATTAGGATCCCAGCTGCCCTTAACAATTATAGTATTGCACCTTACTCTTCCTCACATCGTGCCAAGAACATTCTCTCTAATAACAGATATCTCTGAGATGGAACTATATTTTTATTTAAAAAACCCTTTTCTTTCTTCAAAATTCTAGAGTTATTTAAATAGACAATAAGATGACTTAAGTGCATATAAGAAAAGACTCTAGCTGTCTTGTGTATAATTAATAATGACCAGCTCTTCTGGTGGTAACTGTGTTAAAAGGTTTAGACAATCCAGTGCTAGGGTTAAAGGGAAGGTAGCACTGGTTAGTGGCTAGTGCCATCTTGTGAACAAAATTCCCAGCACCCTTCCTTCACCCTTTTTAGTCAAACTGTGCCTGTGTTGCTAGGTAGGTGAAAAAAAAAAAATCCAAGTTTTGCACAAATAAGTAACTTCACGAGAAGAGCTCCACAGGCATAAACCATGAGACCATGCCTCCAACCAGGCCAGGTAAGAGGTTTACACAGTAGAGCCAGGTTAGAGAGAAGAAAGTTATTGTACAGTACAGCTGGTGCAAGAAAAGCTATTCCTTTTTCACTACGCTGCAAACAATACCTAACATTACCCTTAAGAAATACGCGTCAGCTGCCGACTTTGCTAATAGACACTGACAGACAAGCTTTCCTTCCTTTTTTTTAGGTATTAGCTTCTTTAAAACCTAGATTTCTTCTGTGCCTGGGATTCAAGCACCAGTGGAAGACAAGGTTGCACTAAAACTGTTGAATATAAAGGGGCTTAAGCTATAAATCCAGCAGGCTGCCAAACAGAGGGCTCACCAACTCTCAAACCTCCCTACAGACTCTGTGATAGGTGGATTTGCCATGTTCTGACTGGGAAGACTGGAAAAACAGGAGACACCCAGCAAAGGGCAGCAAAGGACAGGAGATACTGGGCGAAGAGCAGCACTGCCACTTCTCTAACACACTAACATTTTGACATTTGGGCTCCACTCACCCTGGTTTCAGAGACTCTCCTGTACAATCTACCATTTCAGTACTTTGTATTTCTTTCCATCCCCTGGAATATTCAGCACGTGCTCCATAAAAATCAATAGCAATACAAGCTTAGCCAAAGTCAGGATGTACGATGTTAAAGGCTTCAGGAAAAGTCAAATCAATCCACAAACTTGTCTATTCTCTGGCTTCTTCCCACAACTACCCCCAATCATACCCATTCCAGGTTCTCTGGATACCACAGGCATCAGAAACCGGAGCTGGAGTTGACATGCCGCATCTAACTTCTACAAGGATTGGGCAGCACAGACACCCCAGAGTAGAAACTCTGAAACAGCACAGAAGTGACAGAGAAATTCAAACCTTCTTACTAGTCAAGGGAGAAAAAACAAACCTGGATTTCTATTTTCAGTCACACAGTTGCTTTTCCAAAGCTGTCACTTAAGTACTCTACAAGCACGGATTGGTTACACCTGTATCTTTGGCAAAGACCCTCAAAGGTAACTGAATGCCCACAGATGAGACCTCAGACTTGACAGGGGTAAAAGTTCCCAAACAGAATCATTTAAGCAGCGGTACACAAAATCACTAGTTGTTTGGAAGAATCATGTAGTCTTTTTCTTGCATCCTTGTCCTCCCTGATTTTAGAGCTGCAGTATTCTCTCCACACTGCAAACACAATGAATGGTGCACATCAGCCTGGAAAGTAGGAATGAAAAAGGTTCTCTAATGGAACATCTTACCTGGCTAATAGCTTTGATGCCTCGTCGTGCCTCCCCACAGGGCAGCTCACCACCTGCCTTTGTTCTGACAAATGAACTCACATTATGAATGCAGAGCACAAACATACTTATATCCTGGACCTACTGCACCCAAGGGCCAGATGTTTTTGCAGAATGTGTAACTAGAAATGTCTGAAATGGCTCGTCGGCTTTCCTACCAGCAAGAATAACCAGTAAAAAATTCATCATAGCTGCACTATGAGGTAAGAGTCCATAAACACTTACCTGTCTTCACTAACTGTATCTTAACACTGTCTTTGCAATATAAAATTCTGCTTCCCAGTCAGTCTCCTGTGTATTACTAATATTGCACACAATCAGATGTTGCTCTTCTGCATGCCTGCAACACTAGTCCAGTCTGGGAAGCTGGAGGCTTTCATTCTCAAAATTTCACCTTTGACATGAACAACTCAATTAATTGCATCTCATCCCTGGCCTGTGAAACTCAGAAAAGTCCCTGTCCCTCTCCCTCAGGAATATTAAACATAATCTTACCTTTTCCCCTCCCCGCCATATACTGATTCTCAACACTGATATCCTCTCCAATTTTTTTTTTTTTTTGCCAAGTAACTCTTCTAGTAAAACACTTCCTAATTGGTAATTTGTATCTCAATATATTCAGAGGTATAAACTGTACAAAAGATGATGAACAAAGAGACCGTGTTAGGCCTATAAATGACCTTTCTGATTTCTTATACCAGTTTTCTCCAATCAGACTGTGTTTTACAGTTGGCTGCCGATGCCTATAGATGCTAGTGCTTTAGGTCCCACTTTTATAGCACTCTGTCGCATAGAAATGATGCACAACCACTGTGGGGTCAGTGTTATATCAACTGCTTAAATATTCTGCTTTTGGAACCCAATAACCTTCAGGTACCTGGAAGATGCACAGAAACAGCCTTTTAGCTGTCAAAGGAGCCACACAAAAACTGCTGTGATACCACTACTGTAAAGCTCAAATGGATTTTTCTCAGAAGCTCATATTTCTATGGAAGGAAAAATTACCCCTGCATACAGAATATGCACAATATATCTGTGGATTTCTGTCTAATCTTAGCCTGTTATCAAACACACTGGACAACATCAACCAAATTTGACAGAGCAGTAAAGGACATGAAACATCAGAAAACTTCAAAGACATGACATTTCTGTAAGTTTGACGAAAATAGCCAACAGTACTTACTGAGGCACTGGCCCATTAACATGATCTGTTAATATATGCTGTTTAGCTCCAGCAGGAGACATCGGAGATTCCCACACTGGAAAGTGACATTTAGGATTCCCTAATTGCAGGAAAAGCTTTATCCAGAGTTCGTACTTTATTAAACATTAGAAAATGTAACCACAGCACAGTAAACAAAACCCAAACAAATAAATTGGGTTTTCTTCCTCCCACTACTTCAATAAGTACTTGCTTCTATTCTAAATGTTGCTCAGAACAGGGTGATGGCAGGAAGTAACTTACTACTTACTGCTTTCCAGATAGAGCAGCTAGTGCAGCTTAAGGCAAGCAAGAGGAAGGTCTTCTACAGACAACCGAGTCAGTCTCAGCAGCCCCCACTGACTGACAATTTAAATCAAAGAACAATCAAGACACTTATTACAAACACAGCACAGTAGGTTGTCTGTGCAAGGTGAGCACAATTCAGTGCACGTCTGTTTTTTCAAGTCCTTTTGACACTATTTACCCTGATTATCACATCTCCCTGAGAAGAGTTCCTCAAGCAAGGAGACTAGGTACCAGTATCCTTGGCACGTGATACCTCTGGGGAGCTCCCATGAGCTCAGAAAGGCTAAAGGGTTGGTGGAGATATACCACTTCACTCAGCACTACCACAGCCACGTGCACCACACCAGTTCTTGTGTCTCACAGGATGAGGTGAGGACTTCTTAAAGCTGGCTTGACTTCCTCAAACTTTACCACAGTTACAAAAACTTGCAATCATATAAAGTTCACAGAAGCAGAGGTATAGAGACCAAGTAACATTTATCTCAGAGTATCTTCTGCTTTATGACAACTAGAGCCGAAGGTCTTTCTGGCAGGGGCACTAATGCATGCTACTTTATTTTCCAGGTCTGACTGGAAATAAGACTAAATGAGAAATAAAAAAAAATAAAAAAAAAAAAAGAAATGCTGCTCTCTATTTAATGGTTTGCTGCACAAAAGGTGACAGTAGCTCCTCAAGTAGAAGCGCACAGAAACACTGAAGTTACAGACAGCCAAAACCAGGCGCATTCTTGTTCAGTCAATAGTTAGTTCAGTGTAAAACTGAAGTCAATGGCTGCCTGCAGCTGTCTATTGGGTTGACTTAAACCTTCTGACTAATATTTTTAATACTTGCCTACATTTTATTTCCTTTTTGGGATGCCCAGTTCACTGCACTTCCCTTCACATATGCTGACAACCACATGGCAAAGTGATGAAGTGCCATGCGAGGCAGCCCTGCGGTCTCAGTCATGTGCTCTACACTCAAAGGACCAAACATCCAGTCCTGTAAAGTGTTTGGTGTTACTGGGTTCAAAGCCCACTAAAAATCAAGAGAGAGCTGTTTTACAAAGATGAATATTTGCTGAGGGAAGCCACAAAATTATGACTGCTTAAGCTAGAATAATGCTTTCATTATAATCCCTTTTAACTTATTTTTTCATTTACTATAAACGTTACTAGATGTTTATTGCTGGTAAGGCAGAAAGTGTTAATGGTTTATGCAGCAGGGGTCAGCAATGTGTAAATCCCCAAGATGACAGTCTTCATTAAAAAAAAAAAGGAAATTTCATGTAATAACTGTCCTCAAACAGCTGTTAGGAGAATTTGTGGTTTAATTGCCTTTTCCTCTGTGGCCAAAGTTCAATGGCACAATAAATCCAGCTTTGAGGTATCAGATCAAAAAAAGCTGTGGTGCTCTGATGCAAAGCAATGATCTGCTGAATAAGATCTCTGGCAGCTCCAATTTGTTAAAAATAATTCTGTATAGTTAACTTTGCAACATTAGGCTTTATGCTGGAAAAATTATTACTTCTGTCCCTACAGGCACACACATCTAGCTTTAAGAGTGCTAAAAGGTATAATAAAAATTATCACATCTTATGGGTAGTTTGTCAGAAATAGAGGCAAATACTCACCTCTGGTCTATTCCCAAGTATTTCCAAGGATGGAGGTTCCACAGCCCCTCTAGGCCCTGTCTCAGTATCTGACCTGCGTCTTACACAAAATAGAAAAGCCTTAGTATTTCATTGCCATTTCCCTTGTTGCAACCTGTGTACATGACTCACTATGAGCACAGCCCCTTGCACAAGTCACCAGACACTTCTGAGACTCCCTGCTGCAGAGCAGCTGTTCAAACTGCAGGTTAAAGATCCAGACATGTTTTTGAGATTACATCAGCCAAGATCAAGGAGAGGTTTTGCAGTGTAAAGCACCAGGGCTGCTGAAGGGAAAGGATGAAGTTCCTTCAAGCAGTTAAGTCAGTGGCAGGCTATGAGCCGTAGCATCAACACAGTAGGCAGTAGGAACCGCAAAGACCAACACCTTTCCTGAGAGTGATGGGAAAGAGGGAAGACCTCTGCTGACTTCTCCTGATATAAAAGCGACTGCTTCTGACTCTCTGATTTCAGTTCTAAATGGAAAACTGACCTGTAAAATCTCAACTATTTCTGCTCATCAACCAAAGAATGTCTGAAATTAATCAGGGCTAAAGACAACCCGATCCTCTAACAACTTACTTCAAGCATGAAATCAGAGAAATTAGAATCTTATTTAGAATATGGTAATTTGTTTAGATATCTAAATGCTGAACACATTAAAAAGATACCACTATAAAAATACCAAAGCAGCTTACACTACACCACTCAGAGCCTGTTTCATTCTCATACCTGACAAATTAGAAGTCCTGCAAGCAGATGAAATACTGTAACTTTAACAGGCCACAAAACCCGTAAGTGATAGGAAACGCAGAATATTTACTTTAAAAATAGTTTAATAAGAAAGGACATAACAATTATGATAATAACTAATGAAAACTGGTGCTTAAGATTAACCCTATTTAGTCTGCTTTACCTGATCCTCCAGCAATGCTGCACAGGATTTACTTGAGAAGCGGAAATATAGACACTCAGCAGGTTGCCTGCAACACTAAACCATCTTGAATTTGAATTAGAAATAGCATTCACGTTTTGTATCTCAGGATGAAAATCAACAAGAGATATTTGATGCAGCAATTCCTGGTTTACCAGAGAGATGAGCACACACAAGTAAAAACTGCTTGCTGCCTTCCATTTCAAACAAGCAACTGTTGCTACTCAGCAGGAACTTAGGTCTAACTGAAAGGCTTTTGAAATTTGCTTTGAAGAAAAACTCTTGGAACACGCAAGTCTTCTTTCCTGTTCACAGTTTCTCGCTGCACATATTCATTGACCACTTGCTCATATCCCTCAGCCTTGAAAAGCTGAGACAAGAACTCTGGAAGAGAATTTAAAAAAAAAAAAGATGAAATATTATGTTTAAGCTATTTCAAAAACACTAGTCAGCATTTATATAAACATATTATCTTCTGTGTTACAGCATGAAAATCACACAGGCCTTCAGATTTCAGGTTGCTCTATGCAGGCAGGCTGCTGAATAAAAACCAACGCAGCTCTCCTTTAGGAACGCCAACCCAGGCAAAAGAGTTTGCAGAACCAGGGCTCAAGCTCAGTTACTCAGGTTAGTCTTCAAAACTTGCCACGTGGCTTATTCTTCTCAAGCTTTTTCATTCTGCTTGCAACTGATGCCAGTGCATTTTCATTTTGTGCAGCTGACCTCTGCTAGCCCAATACACGACCGATTTTGAATCTTTCCAAGGTCACCCAGCCTTGCAGACGTACATCTGCTCGAGGAAGAATACACCCTATGCTACCAGACGTTCACATGCCGTTGCTCAACAGAAAAATGGACAAAATGACAATGTGGATATGGTGGTACCAAGCCTTCACAAAGGAGAACTGTAAGTATCTTCCGTAAACAGAAGCATCTTACTCAAGCATGTCTCCCTCAGGGAAGGCAGATGTACCCCACAAACCGGGTGACCTACGCATCAGAAAGGGCTGCTCATGCTATAGACATGTTGGATTAAATATAAATAACCACTTTTCCTTTCCCGCACCTTGCTGCTTTCACTCAGGCAGTAATTTCACAATAAGTGTACGTCATTCTAAACCTGGGCTACCTGATAGAAAACAAAGACATGCCATTTCTTCACTGCTCCAAGGAATCTGCTCGATGAATAGACTGATCCTGTGGTTACAGCAGCCCCAGGACTAGCAGAGGTGGTGTGCTGAGGGCTGAAATCTTGTTGTGAGGGTGTTGCATGTGTTTTGTAACACAAAATTACAACCATGCGTTCCTCCACAAAATGTAATGGGATTTTAAACAGTGGAAGAATGGATTTATTCTTTTTTTCTTTTTTATGTGGAAGCAGCTCAGTGTTGTTATCTGAGGCCAGACATTATTATAAACAAATATCATTCAAATCAACCCACACATCAATTACTCGGTCTATCAGTGCAGTGTCAAATAAATGAAAAACAGCACAGGTTACAAACTGAGGAAATGATGGGAGTCATGCCTCTAGTAACAAAAGAATTCTCAAGCATTAAACAACATCGATATGAAAATAAGTGAGATGAATTAGATCATGGTTTAAACTGGGAGCAGAAGTAGTCCATAAGACAGTCACAGATCAGCCCAAGGCAAAACAATTCCTAACATGCACAGTATAAAAAAAATTCTCTCTTTTCTCCTTCCTCCCTCCTCCCTCAGTTCTTCCCCCAAAGCAAACATGCACACTAGCAAGGAATTTCTCATTCAGAAACAATTCTAACACACCATAAAAACAGAATTTAAAATTCCACAGCTAGGTCAGTCCCTTATTTGTTCCCTTCAGCATCCATTTTCTTTGTACGAGCCAATTGTTTAAACAGAACGAAAAATCACTCAATAAATAACAGTTCCAGAAATGCTTCAATGAAGGGGTAGCATAGCCTGCATTATCTTAGATTTCATCATTGTCCTATAAAGAATAGGGAGGGCTCAGATAAGATTAATGGGTTTTATATATCAGAAGCAATTAGGTAATAAGTTATGTCATTAAATATGAATAACATTTACTTGGCTCCAAATCGGTCTCTTCAGTGGCTGCACTCCACTTTGCACTAAGAACAAAGAGCCCCACAGAAACAAAAACACAGCTCTTATTACGCAATGCCCTATAATTGATAGAGGGAAGTAACGGTTCAACCAAGTTCAGCATGAGGAATTGAGAGTTAGAAAACGAGCTATAATCCCAACTCCCTGTGAGAAGCTAAGCCAACTCCTTCATGTCTCTGCTTCACCAGTAAATGGTAAGAATTACCTCCTTCCTAAAGCACTACAAGCACTGAACAAAAAACTGTATCACATGGAAGTGGGTTTGTTTTTTTTTGCATTATCTTTAGTAAAAAAAGAGAGCGTCCACAGCTAGCCAGTGCTCTCAGCAGGCTTTGTGCAAAAGCTTCTCAGCACTGTAGGCATGGCTCTGCTTTAGAAGTCACTGACTTCTTCAGTAGACCTCATCCTGCACACCAGGAATAGCCTTGCAAAATGAACAGTGTCAAAATAACTGCTGAGTTGCTTTGTGAAGATGATCAATTCTGTTGCTGAACATTGGTTTTCTTCCCTTAGATAACAAATCTGAATGAAATTCCGCAAATTCAAAAACTGCTGCTCTTGGCACATTGCAGCACACACAAGAAGCTTGTAAACAAGAAAGCGGTCCAAAAAGCACTGCCAGTCTAAATACCCTCTTCCTCCCACAAAGGATGGCAAATGAAGTACACTGTGATCTAACAGTTCATCTGTGTAAAGCAAAACTTCCACAGGCATGTTGGCAAACCCTGAGCAAACTTAAACAGAAAATTCATAGAAAAGAAAGCACTCTACGGAACGTCTTACCTTCAGTAAAAAAATACGATCTCGTCCCATCTTGTCTAACATAGAAGTTTTCTCCAAGTTTGCTGCCAGATTTAAACCTGAGCATTGCATGGTCATACAGTCCATAGTCTCTGAACAAGACACATTTGCCTGGTTTTAATACCTGTCACATAACACATATACACTTTAATACGGTAAATGGATTAAGCCATACAGATAGATTTGTTTGGGAGCACATACACATGGAACTAAGAGAAGGCATCCTAACAGATTCAATATAGAAGTGATATATAATGAATTCATTCCCTGTGCAACAAAAAAAGTCGAATATAAACGGAATTGTTTGCACTTAAAAACGCTTCACCATGAACAGTAGACTACAAAAAGTTTTAAGGTATCTTTCTGGGTGCTGATTGGCTAGACAAGCTTTTTAAAGTAACGCTCTTCAAATACATAAGAAAGAAGAAAATGTACAGTTTAACAATAGAAATTAAGTCCTAACAGGGCATTTTGTTTGTTGGTCATATAGAGTGTAGCACCTGATTTTGTTTAATGATTAACAATGAGATGTAGAATATCGTGACTTTTTTTTTCATGTGAGAAAGAAAAATGTTGCAATATAATAAGAAATATAAAAAAAACAAATTTCAAGGAAATGTGTTACGGGTTTGAGGGTTTTTTTAAATTGCTCTTTGGTAAAGACATAAAGCCATAAAGAGTTTAAAATTTATAAATACATGGTCATTGGCCATACTGACTTCGGACATTCGATGCATGCAACTTTCCTACCTCATCAAATACCAGCTGTATTTGTTAGGGGAGGAAAGGAGTACTTGCCTCTTGCAAATTTGTGCAGAAACCCACCAGTGAGTTAAACGAGCCAGGCATCTCCACAGAGAAAACAATAATTATGCTTTTCATGTGCACCAGCTAAGAATCAATCTGGACTACGGGAAACAGCTGGAGATACACCAAAAAAATCTAACATTCCCTTTTCAAACTACTGATGATAAAACAAACAGCATAGCTGGTAATATAAACCCCCATATACACACATACATAAAAAACACGTTGACTATTTCCCTCTGCAGTCAGTATATGACATCCCAGGGAAATTCAGAACAATCCCAATTCAGACTGTTTAAACCACTCTCCGGATGGGCCTGCCCTAGTTATATCAGTTAACAAAGGCAGCCCAGGGAGATGAGTCTCTCTAGATTAATGTTGATCTCTGAACACCCCACTTCCACATCACCATGGATCAAGCGTGTTTAATAACAATAATAACATCCTAATGGCAAGTCACTGCATCTTCTGGAAGGCAGTTCTGGCTCATTGCCATCCACGCCTTAACACAGTTGATGTTTCTGTAATCCATAAACGTTATTTGTAGCATACAAGCTAGAAGCCCGAACCACAGCTTCAAAACACCTTTTTGTTCTGTTGATGCAGGCATTAGGCTAGAATCCAAGTAACCTCACCACACCAAGAGAGGAAAAAAAAAATCATTGTAAAATGTATTTTAGTCCCCTACAGTAGATGAGCTAACTCAATACATTCATGGAATATAGTGTTGAACATCACCACTACAAGAAGTGTTATATTCTTTGGGGGGGGGGAACAGACAAGTACTTTCCAGCTAAAAAGGAGGAAAGTGCTTTAAAGGCTGTAAAATCAGCTGGCTTTACCTTGTAAATGTTCTTCAAGACAAGATGCATTTTGTCAGGATGAATGGCAGAAAGCACAAATATGAGCGTGACAACATCAACAGAATCCGCTGGTATATTTTCTAGAAGATCATCTTTGGTCAGATCACACTGGAACACTTTACATCTTTCAGTACTGTATAAGGCATTGTTCTAGGGAAATGAAGAGTATGCTTTCACTGAAAATTAGCAGCATTTGTTTTCGCAAAAAAAGTAAACCACTTGTGAAACTCATCAATAGAGTGAAACAAAACACGGTGGAAAAAGAACACTAACTTCCAACAAGCGACTAGTACAGTCAGGAATTCTTTGCTGCATACTACAACAGCGAAACTACAGCTGCTGGAATAGGCTGTTCTCAGGAATTTGAGAAGACGTGTACATTAAGACAGCTCAGAAAACATACCATTTCTGTTTTATTACTGCTTCTACTTTTTAAAAATACAGAAATATTATTAAAAGAAATTCTGTATTACGAGGCGATCAAAGTGCAGCTCTTGAGCTACAAGCAGAGTGTGAACAGTTTGGGTTGATGTCAGATAACCTGCAGCTGGGCTGTTCCAAGATCTGAGTACACACTCAGCCCAACCTCACGTTGCAGTAGACAGGGAGCTACTGTCCTCTTCTGTTCGCCACACATGCTTCTCACCGTTTTTCCCCACGAGAGATGCAGTAGGCATCTTGTGTTTCTCAGTCACTCACGTCCCACAAGAGAATGATTTCAAATAACAGACACATAGAATTTTACCTGTGATTATAAACTTAATAAGACAGGAGACTTGTAAGGCGCAAAGCCCCCATTAGCCTTGCTGGAAGACTTATCCTTGGACTACAGTACCACCTACCTATAAAGACAAACATATCCATTTCTAATCAGGCTACAAATTTCCTTCACAATAGTTTCTACAGCCCTGTTTTCAGGGTTCTCTGTGGGACTCTCTCTGTCCCACAAATATCAAGGGTAAACTTCCATCTCAGACTGTCAGAGCTGTAGTAGTGCTCCCCCAAAACAGTTTTCATAAACCATTCAAGTAATATACATACATTACCATAATGATACAATTTGATGCTGAAAAAAACAAAGTCTTGAGCAGCAACTTGGCTTCTTGAATAGGAGCTCCACAGAAATGGGTCAGTCTCCATTTTTTTGGTAAAAGCTGTTCTGGCCTTCTTATAAAAAGGCAGGCAATAGAAGTATGCTGTTCAATCATTTGTAATTTCAGAAGCTTCTAAAGACACTCTAAAAGAAGATCCAAATACAAACCAACCTTCACATACTCAACAGCTCTAGGAGAGAAATCACAGGCATATGCAAATATATGCAGATCCTCTTCTAAGAGTGGAAACAAGCAGTTCCCAACCCCACAGCCTGCTTCCAGAATGGTCAGTTTCTGATCCGCAAACTGGGGAGGAAGAAATCCAAGATAAAGCACATCATTTCAGTTTTCCTCGTGATATGAGCAGGGACGCTGTTCAATTAACGTTTTAAAAAACAATCAATTTTAATTACTATCGATTCAAAAACTGAAGTAGGCATCCATTGGATAATCTGACACCGCAAAACAGAAATCTTAATTTCTGCCAAATTACAAATCTTTTTAGAATATTACTAAATATTATACTATACTACTTAGGTCATCTATCCCTTAAGTAATTAACAGATTGTTGTACCCCATTTCTACCTTATCTTTCATTCTGCTATAATGAGCAACATCTGGCTATTCCCATTAAAGATGTTTTCAAATTAGCCTGTAATTCTGGATGCCTTTCTTTAAGGTAGTGTTCTGAAGTGCACCAAAATGCATCTGCAAATGTCACAGAGAGACAATTTGTCTATTTAGGACACAAAACAAACATTCTTAGTATCCAGTACAGGTCAATGCTAAACTAAAATGGAACTGTTCCATCTGATTCTGAGGAGGTATCTATCTCTGATATTAAGCAAAACTACACAGGGCACTGCAAATCTAACCTGTGACAGCTCTTACCCTAGTGGCTTTGTTATAAGTGTTATTAAATCATATGGAAACAACTGATTCCTTCTTTTACCGGGAACTCATAGATCTCACCTCCCGACATGCTTTCAACTCTTGAAACTCTCTGGTTGTCCAATGTCTGTCTTTGAAGAAGTTGGTGCTGTTTCGTTTGTAAAATAGATCCCAGTTCTTCTGCGCCTCTTTCTCCAGTTTTAGTTGTTTAAACTCCGACACCAAAACCCGATCTTTTGCCAGTTTATCAGCTTCCTCTGGGCTAAGGATTCTCGCACTATGACCTTTTTTTTTGAAAACATCATCTTCAGTAGGTGTTGTTACATTTAAGCAATTGTCTGATGTGTTTTCTTGGAACATCCTAGATACTTTTACACAAATATGAACGCCAAAGACCCAAAGGTGACTTTTTTTTTCTTTAGTTCATGTTTCCATCACTTAACTTAGGTAAAATAATTAAGGATCTAGAAGCAGAAGAAAAAAGGAGAAAGTTATAGTGTGCACTTATAACGCTTTTATGGTGACTTGTCTTACCTGATGGACTGCAATGACACCAGATTTCTCTTAATTTCAGAAATCCTCCATCCAAACTAACAACTGTGTAAGACATCACACTGATGGCAAAGTTAAAGAAGATACTTAAGAGTCTGCTGTTCTTCCCTCTGCATCCTGGAAAGCTACCTAACAAGAGAAAGGTGGTGCAGCTCTGAACTTATTTCCACTAAAACTGACTGGAAAAGGAAGTAAGGGCTTTGTTTCTTTTTAGTCCCAGTTAGAACACCTCAGAAAAACCATAACTGACAAAACAGGTGACATTTAAAACTCCCATTAAATGTGATGAACCAAACTGTATTCACACTGGTGAAAACATCGTATCACTCAAAGAGTGAAACCAGTACCGTAGTTAAAATGCACATAGCTGGCTGTGTCAGCATTCCCTCCACCATCTCCTCCTGAGGATTCATGTCGGTTTTAAAAATCACAGGTGGCTTTTTTTTCAGAAGTTAATGACAATGGAGCAACGAAAAAAGTTCTGTATAGGCCTAGAAGGGATTCAAATCTTTTCTCTGATGGTAAACTAGTTCTGACCCCTGCCTTGCCACGGATACCCAGATCCTGGATGGTGGCACACGTGAATCAAAGCCTGCATGGCCCAGTAACTCCCAGGTGCCACTCGTCAGTGCCCAGAACCAGGAATTGGTGTCATTTTACTATAGATGGAAATGAGAGAAAAACAATACCCACACTAAAGGAAAGAAGAGCAATACTTCACTTAGCTATTTTACCTTATAAGAAACAAAAACAAACCTAAAATACAAACGTGTGTAAATGAAATAAAGAACTGTCAAAAATTTTATACCAGCTTCACAGGAGACAGATACCCCTTTTTCCTTCAACAACGGAAAAGGTTAGAGGAGAGATTCCCTTGAAAGAAAATACCCCCAAGAGGAGCGCATCCTTAAAAAAAAACAAAACCACCAAACTCTTAATCAGTAAAATTTCTACTATATGCCTAGCACAATACAAAAAGATCAACATTTGTATTTCCTTATAGGACAAACTAGGGAAAAAAAAACTAACTCCAAACTATTGCTTTCGCGGACTCATTTTCCCTCAGAAAGCACCATGGTGGGAAGCCAGCACGACGATAAACACGGTTTTAGCAGCCCATGATTAATCCAAAAAGCCATTTAAAGTGTTTAACCCAGCCCTAAGGCCGCGATCAGGCAAGAGGTAACAGCTCTGTGCAAGCTCCCAGTCCCCACAGAGGGACCGCGGCTTCCCGCCGAACGCTACCCCCCCACAGCGGCCGCGCNGCCCTCCTGCAGGCGAGCCCCCGCTCCTCGGAGCCCTTCCCGCCGGACGGCCCCGGGACGGGGGCCCGTACCTGCCAGCCTTGCCAAGGCTTCCTCCTGGAGTCCCGCCGCGGCTTCTTACCCGGTAAAGGCCGTCCCGTCTCCGCCGGCCTGCGGGGGTCCCGGTCCCGCCACGACGGAGCCTTCCCCTCGGCCCGGCCGCCGCCGCTCCTCTCACTGCCTCCTTCGCGCCGCCACCCCAGGGCTTCGGCCCCTCTCAGCTCCCGTCTCCCCTTTTCCCGCCGTCCCCACGAGCGTTTTCCCCACAGGCGTATCCCTCCCTCGCGGACAGCCTGCGGGGGGTGTGGGCGGTCGAGGGCGGACCAACAGCTCATGAAGTTTTTCCTGAGACGTCGCGGGTCGCTCAGGAGTACGAAGCGACCCCTCCGTGAGAGGCCCCTTGTCCTTTTGGTAATGGCCGCTGCAGACCCCGGCGAGGGGCTCCCGCAGCCGCTTCCCGGGCGGGCAGGCGGTGCCGCCCAACAGGCGAGATGAAACCCCGGGCAGGGTCTCGAGCAGTTCCGACGGTTTTGAATAATTGGAAGAAGATGTGTTGGTTTGGGTTGGTCTTTTTTTGGAGACACCAGATTTTATTCCAACTGTTCTATTGTAGCATTAGGTGTAATTTCATATTAGAAGGTTGTTTTGAAGATAAGCTCCCTGTAGCTCTGTGCTTGCATTCTGTGGGCAAAAAGTTGCTTTTTGTTCCCATAAACGAGTCCAGGATTTAACATGAATAGTAAATCACCAAAAGTAAATGAAAATAATACTAAACTTGTGTTTCAGTAGGTTTGTATTATGGTGGAGAATCTATACGTTCAAGAGCAGGATTTTTTACTTTATGATGTATAACGTAGGCCCAGTCCCATGGCCTGTATTCATACACTACAAGTAAGTAATTTTGGTGATAGTAGTCACCTGAGTGCAGCTTGAAAGAGCAGCTTTCTAGATTGAGCTGTTCCTCAAGCAGATGGTCACTGATTGAGGCAAAGCTATTTTGCTCAATAGTAGACTCTATCTAGTGGATTAACACTTAAATTTTGTGTGTTACCCTTCTAGTTATATATAATTGCACCATGCTAAAAGATATCGTACCATATGTTTAGTACATTTAACTCTTTATACTTAGCACTGAACAGTTTTCTCCATCAAATCTCATTTATAAATCGAAATTTTAAACTAGCTCAACTATCAAATGAATGAGGTTGTTGTCTGATATTGTATGAGTTAAACCCAAGTCATATCCAGGTAGAAATACACTAGATTTCTAGAATTGAAAGTGCTTCAATAATCACTTTCTTAGGGGATTGCAAAGCCAAAGCTCTGCAGGCAACAGCTGGAAGAATGCAATTTTATTTTCAGATAGCTTTCTGTGTGCTGCATTTTCCATCTGTCCTTTTCAAGTGAGATCTCTTCATTTCCTGGATATAAATTCTTTTTCCAACTGTTGATCTAGAATGATTTATCTGCAATCTGAGCATTATATTGTTCCCGTAATCCTATTCACACAAACTACAATAAGATCATTTTGCAGGCTAAATTTGTTTTGGCCTTCTTAAAATACTTCATTCCTTTCTGTAATGTTTATGAAATACTGTATGGAAAAAATGGATTATCTCTGGAAAACACATCTTAAAAACGTTTGACTTCTGGAGGAAGGACTGTGAGTGCATTTGGAGGGACGTATGCGTGCTCAACCTACAGCAAGATTAGCTGGGCACGCATACCTAGTAAGCTAACCAAATAAAAACAGTTTGTTGAGTGTTTGTTTAGAGTAACTACATTTTGCTGATCCTGAGAAAGAAGTGTGACAGCGATATTCCCTTTGATGTAGTGCCTGCACTGTTGAAACTCTTGATCCCTTTTTGGCAAAGACACTAGCTCTTGTACAGCTGGTTTGTTTTAATTTAGCAAGCTTGCACATAAAGTGAGTGGGAAACAATAGCTGGAAATAGATTGCTCGGATGAAAATGGAGGGTATGATTTAGTCTGGCAGTTGAGGCATGAGGACTAAGTCAAGTGTGCCTGATTCAGCTTGTTGTGCTGTCAAAGTAAAACTCAATTAGACATTAACATCCTCTTAATGAGAATTTATTTCAGTCTAGGGGTTTGTTTTTATTTTCTGCAAATGTGCTTTTAATACTGGGATTATATTTTAAATTTGTTCTGAGATATTAATTTCTTAACTAATGCAGTAATTACAAGCCTTGAACGTGAATATGATGGCACGTCTTCATACCCAGAGATGCTAGAATTGAATGTAGACTTGCTTTAAAAACAAACTAAGCAAACCGACCTATTCACTTTGTCAAAATTCTCTGGCAAAAGGTTACAGGTTCTGATAGTTTTGTGTTTTTTTATGGCTCATCAGCATGACAGAATAATGAGGGCAAAATAATTTAAGCTAAATTGTTCTTAGTTCAAACAAATGTGCTAAACAGAAGCACCTTGTTTGGGGGACGAAGCATTCTATACAATGCAGCACAAGAACTTGAAACAAGGGTTAGTTTAAAGCTTTTACAGTGTCTCACCTTAGTTGTGCCTTCCATCCACAGCAGCTTTGGACTAGTATGGAGCCTGCTCAAGTAAGATCAGCACCTCTTTTGGCTCGTGAGATCTGAGGTCTTCTCTGTGCTTGAGGAGTTACTGTGGAGGCAAGATGGCTGTTAAAGAGCCAGAGGCATCCATAAGAGCCAGAGGTATCCATAAGGCTAGATGAGTTGGTTTCACTACATTAGTCTTTGTCACAGAGAGTCCTCAGGTTTGGAATCAGCAGGAGCCCCTTGGAGCCCTGAGTCCTGAAGCTGAGACTCTTTAGAGATGTGTGGTGCAGTTTTACACCTGCCTGCAAAAGTAATGTCACTCAAAGCCTGGGATCTGGAGAAGTTTGCTTTTGGTCTTCAAACATACAGTCTAGAACTTTATTTCCATTTTAAGAGGGAAGCTTAGAATCTGGTACCATGGTGTGACTGGGGCGCTGAGCACAGACACATATGTGTGTGATCCTACCCCTGCTATAAAGCCAGCGTGTTTTAGCATTGCCTCTGATCCCTGTAAATGTGCAGTGACTGCAGGGCCGGATCACACTTCTGAAGACTCCGAGAAATGTAATCACAGTTGTTTTCCTCTTCAGATGATTTTAAGCCGGCATCCATCGATACATCTTGTGAGGGGGATCTCCAAGTTGGTAAAGGCGATGATGTAACAATCACTTTGCCACATATTCCAGTAAGTTTCTTATATATGTTTACTTTCCAACAAATCTACGATGTAGTTACAGACTAATATAAATGTTATTTTCACTTTTATCTTTCTTCATACAGGTGGGTTCAGTATTTGAGCAGCCAGACGCGCAGTGACTGTACAACTGAATCTTTGTAAAGGGTTCTATTTGTCGGGTTCCAGTCTGCTCTTTACTTTTGATTCATTCCTTCCTACTATTCCTTGAATAACAAGAAGACTTTCACTGTTAGCTGAAGCCCTATACCTGGTTTCCATCCGTTTTTAGTGCTATAGCTTAAGAAACAAAGGCAGAGTGATTTGGGCTTAGTCAGGATTGGATGTTCAGAAGCTGTGGGCAGGCCTGTAAGCGTGTTCTTCCCATTGCTAAAGCACATACCGAGAGCACACAGCGTTCCTGCCTTTAGCTTTGCCACTGGAGGTGAGGGGGGTGGTTCTGATGAGTGGCAGTGAAGTGGTTTCCCATCCGCTTCCTCCACAAATTATGCCATAAAGATCTGTCCTGTGAGGATGGTGGTCAAATAGCAATAAAACAAGTGATCAACCTGTTTATAGCTGGTTTGTACTTGAAGGTGCGATGGTTTCCTTACTGACACAAAAGAAAGCGCTTGCGTGCCAGGATCGGATGCGTTTATTGGCTGCCGTTAATGCTGCTTGTTGAGGCTGTGAGCCAGAATTCACAGGCATCCGTGGGTTGGTGGTTGCAGGGGTCACCAGGCAGCTTGGAAGCTGAGTCAGGTCCCTTTGGTGTTGTTAATTCTAGCATGTTGGACTTTCAATTGGTGGGTGAGGATGCTGTGATAACTCGCACTGAGACTTTTGTCTGCTTCCCCCTGCTCCTGTTTTTTATATGGTTTTGGTCATTTTAGTGCTGCAGGGGGTCACTTGCTGGTTTTCGCTTGTAAAAATGAAGAGCATGGCAGTGCTATTGGAGAGCAGGTAGTGATATGATTCCTAGCAGTGGCATCGACCTTGGAGCGACTGGGAACAGATTTGTTCGTTCATCTTTCGTGTCGAAAACGTCACTTGTAACAACCCTTTCTGAATCTCTGTACTGATGAGTTTAGTTTGACTGTCTTCCCGTGAGCATGAACAGCTTCAAGTCACGGTGTGCTTCGGAGGCAGAGGCAGCTGGGCACGGCCGCTGCGCCTGTGCTGCTTCCGGGCAGAGAGCTGGAAAAGCTGACTGTCCTGGGAAAGAGTTAGGAGTTCTGAGATAGCTTCATCCTGACAAGATTTACTGAGTTTAGTTCTCAATTGCCCAGCGACTGGATAGGATTCAGGTTCTGTTGTTTTCTGAAATTGAATAGTCCCTGAGGATCTGTCTGATAATTTGTTCAGTGGAGATATTTTGGTGTCCCTTGCTATTTGGATAAATTGAAGTACTATTTCTACATGTGGATTTAGTGGCTTTAATGTTTGATAAACAGTTTTCCTTGGGGAAGAGAAGAATTTCTGTTAAAAAACCCTCAAGTGTGAAAACAAGTGGATTAAATGTCACCTGTTTCACCTACCACCTTCTGTCCTACAATCATCAGAATCTGTAAGCTGGTGTTATTTAGGCACTAATATAATTTAAGTAGAAAGATGGGACTGTTAATTTGCTTAAGCAGGGTTCCAGTTCTGCTTTTTTTTTTTTTTAGCCAAAATCGCTGTCTGAGTTAGGAGGCTTCTAGGTTAGCAGAATGATAGCCAACAAATTTTCATTAAATTTGTGTATTGTACTTTCCCTGACTTGGTTGTCAACAGCAAGCGCGATTTGACTTTCAGCTTGCTTTTCATTCTCTTAAATACTGCTTTCCTCTCTTAAATGTAGGAATAATAAAAATGTAACATGCCTTTGAAAACTAGAGTTTTTTGAGACATCTTCTGAATTGTATCTGTATCTCTTCCTGTATCTTTTTTGGGAATTCAGGTTTTTCACCCTTACTGTTCTGAAGCTATTTTAAATTCGAGCATACTCTATTTATTAGCAGTGTGGGGAATAGGAATTGCATTCTGAGTGGTTAAAATATCATTGTTCATTTTTGCCATTCAGAATGAAGTGTAGACGAGTGCGTTTTTTCCTTTTCTCCCTGATTTTGTTTGCTTCCCTACTGCATGTGCAAAAGTGCACATGAATAAACTTTTTTTTTTTAAAATTCTTTTGTCCGGTAGCCATACATTGCAGAGGAGACTGAGAAGGTTTCAGAGCCGAGAACGTATTTCTGCAAATCCCCTTCGGGCAGCACGTCCTTTCTTGGCACGGCCCAGTTCTGCTCCGTGCGGCCGCATGCCGGCGGAGCGGGCGCAGGAACTCTGTGCCGGGGCAGCATGTGGCCCAGCGCCATGGCAGAGCACCCGCTGGCCGGCCGGCATCGTCGCAGCACCTTGCCTTGCTGCTCCTCAGTCTGAGCCGTTTGGCTTTTATGGCTCTCTGCAGCAGCGTGTGGACTTGGGAACGTTCTGGAAGGTGTCACAGTGCCCCATTTGCTTTTGAGATGACCTTCTGTTGTAATTGCATGGCATCTAGGTGCTAATCTGGCTGTGAAGAAGGCAGCTGTTCTTAACATTGTTTGTGACGGCTGCTTGTAATCCGCTGTGAAAATGCTGCCTCTTTCAGATAGATAGTTACAGAAATACAAAGCAGTTTAAATTATTTTTCATTTGACCACGTATTTCCTTAGGTGACGGTTCTGCTACGTGAATAATTAGAACTTTATTTCTTATCCAAACCCAAGATTTCCAGAGGAGAAACATCAGGAAGATTTCTGACACTTGTTAGGGCCAGCTTTGCAAATTCAGTTATGTTACCATTTTGGGAATGAGAACTGTAAATAATGGAACCACGGAGAGGATGTTTTGTCACTGCAGAGACACTTAAAGTGATGAATGGCATAATATTGCAATGAGGAAACGTCTAATCTACTGCATATAACTGTACTTTTCCCTCTTCATGAATGAACATTTTCTGTAGGAGCTAAACATTAGCTGCTTAGCCTCTTGGTCAGAACAATATTTACATTCGTTTATCTCAGTGTTTATAAACTTCTGGGTAGGGAAATATAACCAAACAAATGTGTGCTCTTTCTTTGATACCAGGGTTCAACTCCACCAATGACTGTGTTTAAAGGAAATAAAAGGCCCTATCAGAAGGACTGTGTGCTTATTATCAATCATGACACGGGGGAATATGTGCTGGAAAAACTTAGTAGCAGCATCCAAGTCAAGAAGACAAGGTAAAGCTGGGGACAGAGCTGTTGACAGGATTAATTCTTGCTGAAGTTTCTTCTTCAGATTGCCTTTTGAACCAGAACTCCAATTTATTTTATTTTGTAGTGATGTTTAATTACTAAGCTTTATGGGCTTTACACGGCCAATTATCTTGCCTAAAATTGCAAATAGGAGTGTGAATCCAAGAGTAAGGAATTTGTGAATTCTCCACTGCTAGAAGGATATAATTATAGTTTGCAGTGAAACAAACACTCTGATGATTTGAAGCTTTGGAAGCTGGCTGAAGGATGGGATGTATTTCAGGAATCTCCAGTTAGCTGAAAAAGACCGTGAAAATACTAGGCTGCCAAAAGGATTGCTGGACTTTTAGGTTTTTCTCCCTACAGCTTCCTGCGGAAGTTACAATGCTTTAGTAACGTCCTCCAGGGAACACGAAACACACCTCCCTGTATCTGATCAGTGATCTATAAAATGGAACATGAATCCATAGCGTCCAGCTAGGGGGTAACTGTAGAAATCCTGGCTATGAGGTTCTGCCTTGATGAATGGCTGAGGCCAGAAATCCCCTGCAACCCAGCACTCATACTCACTGCACAAGTGCTACTAAGTCTGCAGTTGGAGCATTTTTAGTAGTCTTGCTGCTCTCAAAGTACCTGAAGTCTCAGGATCATGTTCTTCAGCATCACTGGTCCACAGGTTATTGAGAAAGAGAAAGCAGTTACTCAAATGTCTCATAAAGAAGCAGCTCTTAAATAATTCTACAAGTTTTACATTAAAAAAAATTAAAAAAAGAACCACAAAACCCCACTTTATTGCAGTGTAGAACTTGTAGCTGCTAGAACTGCTAGAAATGTGGGTTGCAGCTCATCAGCAGTTGGCTGAAAGTTTGGAAGAAACCCTTGAGTTCAAGGAAGATAAGCTGTGATGCTCCAATGAGTCAGTGATCTGAAAACTTAGAGATGTGTCATTTATCTTGTCCAGTGGAGATGGGCATGTCGTAGATGAGATTTGAATTCCTAATTTAAGTTCTGCTGGACTTTGTCCTGATGAAGCTCAAGTCAGAAGGGAGCAAAGGAGTGCAGAAGGGCTTGGACTCAGTGAGGTATTTGAATCCACTGAGTTTTGGCTCTGGTGGGGTGTAAAACACTTCAACTTTTCTCAAGCAGAGTCAGAGTAGTGAAAAATTTGGGACCCCTCTTGAGGAATAGAGCTTTGCAAAGCAAGCCATTCAGTTTTCTAGATCAAAAGGGTTTTGGCTTTTTTTTCATGACTACTTTGATCTTTAACGACCTGTTGCCACTCTATGGGAGCAGAGTGTTAGCATCCTGATGAGATTCGTGGGGGAGCAATTGCACTTGTTCTACATAAAAGCTTCTGTTGTTCCAAGAGCATAGTTAATACTGGAAACAATCTTTAGCTTTTACCTTTCACTTGATACAGTGAATGTTTTCCCAAACCCCTACTTTGATTGTCAGTGCCTGTGTAGGCCACGTTAATGTGATATCTAATAGCTGCACTTCAGTGATGGGTGAAGAGGTGATTCTGTGCTTAATTTTTGAGGTTGCATCTACAGTTCAATGAGGCACAGGGATGCCTGAGTCAGTGCTAAAGGTACAGGCTCTGATACCAGAAACAGTTTAGGTGAAGTCCCAGGAAGCTCCGCATGGGCCAGTTTAACTCCGTGGGATTAGCTCAGAGGCCCAAAGTGTCACCCTGCTGAGCTGGGACCCTCCTAGAACCAAAACTGAGCTCTGATATCCACATGAGCTGCTTCTGTGCTACGCTGCAGAAAGCCATACCCCCGAAGGCTCTGGGGTCAGGCCGTAAATACACCACACGCTTTGACCTCATTATGGGGTACCACAGAGGGACCTGAATAACTATTTTGGTTGGCTTTTCTTTGTTGTTTTTTTTTTGTCTGCTGAGGATGTTGACTGTCCTACAATCTCCATCACAGTCATTCAGTACAAGGGAGAAATACCTGATTGGACTCAAGCAGCTGGGCACAGCATCATTCTGGAGACTGTTTCCCACTAAGGACACGGCTTAAACTGTTTTTAAGGGATGGTAGCAAATTAATGAAAAATGGGAATTAAATACTTGCATGCTGTATTTAGCAGTAAGCATGATTGCTGTAGTCAGGTTGACCTCTAAGAGAGTTCAGTCAGAGGTGGTTTAATTGCAAGTGAGAATATTGTTTCTTTTGCTGTGATTGTTTTAAGTAGGATTTTGTTCAGAGTGGATTTGTTTTATCATGTAGTTACTATAAATTGCTATGATCGCTTATTCTTTTTTTTAAAATACAAATACTAATTGCTAAATTAAAGCCTTCATTGCTCTTCAAATAGAGAATAGAAATGAAATACGTTTTGTAAGGGTGTCGCAGTGTGGTCGTAGATGCCCGTTTGTTATTGATGGCAAGTGCCGCACACAGAAAGCTGTTCTCACTGTTTAGAGGCCTGTACGAGGGGAAGTCACAGATGACGCGATAGTCCGAGGGCATTGGGCATGGTTTTACAGCGCCGCTGAGTGTCTCTGGTTGTTTTTTCAGAGCAGAGGGCAGCAGTAAGATCCAAGCCCGCATAGAACAGCAGTCTGCCCGAGCTTCTCAGCCTCCTTCCCAGTTCAGAGCCCCAACCAAGCCAGCAGCTGGACTGAAAACTTCTCCTTTGAAAGATAATCCTTCGCCTGAGCCTCAGCTGGATGACATTAAGAGAGGTAAAGAAGGGTTTGTAGTTTCCTGAGTTTTGGTTTGTTCTGTCTTTCTTCTTTGTAATAAAAACTATGGCTGTGAAATTTATAAAAACGTTAGAATATTCAGGGTTTAAAAGATAGTACTTGAGGGCTGGTTTGTCATCTCTATGTCTCATTTTAAGGCATCTTAGTGAATTATTTATTCTTTTCTGCCAGCACAGATATTTATACTGCATCTTCTCTGGCATGTGAGAACTTCCTCTTTCTGGGTAATTTTCTCTGTTCCAGACTATTTCTCTGTTCTGAACAGAAGACAAAACAAGCATGAATTCAGAAGCTTGTAGCTGAGTGCGAGACGAGTTGAATGGGTGCCTTGGGCAACGACAACAACAACAAAAGCTAATGGTCCAAGATCTACTTGTGCAATCCAAGTGACTTGGACACAAGTTGGTCTCGTGACGACTAAGGCTGGAGCTGTTTGCAGTGGGCTGGAAGGGCTGGCTGGCTGCGTTCCCATCATGACCTGCAGCTTGTGTGGTGCCAAGTACTAGTAGGGGTGGGATGAGAGAGTGATGAGCCCTGCAGCTTAGCAGAGCCACTCCTCTGCAGCTTTGATCACACCTGCCGTGTAGTTGCTCTGCTTCTATTAAAGTTCCTTCAAGGGATGACTGGCTCAGCTCAAGTTCCTGCTCAAGTCACTTTTTGTCTCAGTGTTTTGGTGTGAGCAGGGCACACTTTCTTTGCCCATGTCTCTCCTTTCATTTTAAATGAAATGTCTCTTCTTTATTTTAAAACTGGCAAAAGAAAACTTAATTTCTCACACCAATACATGCTGAGCTAGAAGAACTCTCTCCAGCAAATAATGTGGAGGCTGAAAATTTAGCTGTCGCTCTATAGTGTTGAGCAGCCCAAAGAAAATGGGTCTTACTATGAAAGGGAAGAGTTCCATTTGCTCAGGCTTAACTCCTGCAGGGGCTGAAGATACCAAGCATTAAACACATGCTATTTCTAAGTAAAGGAAGAACTAATTTTATGTGATCTGGCTATGCCATACACAAAAAGGATGTCTCCAGCTGAGGGGCTAGGGTTCTTCTCCCTCTGACACTCATCTGACCTATGGTGAATTCCTCCTGGCATCAGGATTGATGAAAGAATTGTCCTCTAATAGTGTTTAGGCCACTTGTAATGACTACAAATTTAAGAGTAAGGTGTGACTTGGGGTGACTTACCTTAATAGCTGTTTAGTAATCAGCTGTGGAGCCACCACTAGCTGTTGCTGATGTGGCCGTCGTGGTGCTGTCACGGTATTCCAGGTTTTCTTTGCACTGCACACCCTGAAGTGGGGTGTGTCTGACTTGAATAACTTCCCAGTTTCGGAGTAGTCTCTATTTTCCCGGCTACTTGTAACCCTATGGCACATTAAGGTGTTGTTACCACTCCCCAGCATGGGAATATTCTCATCTGTTCTCATCTGCCCCACTGCAGAGTGATCTGATGGCAGCCATCTGCTTATGAAGTTTAAGATGAGTTGTGTGGCTTTGCGCTGGAGCAGTTTCGTACGTTACCTAAATCAAGGCAGTTCCTGTTGTGATCATGTGCCTTTGCCCGCCTTGTCCTTTTGCTGCTTTCCAAAAGCCTAAATGTCACTGACATCTAACAGTTTAGATTCCTCCACGTTAAGATGCTTTTTAAAAATGGGCTGGCTGTAAAACTCAATCAGGAGACATATTTAGTTTGCACGTAGAGCATGTAACCTGTGGAAGATGATGAAACAGGAAGTGTTTTCAGGAGTGTAAAGTATATGAATAATAACAGTGAAAGTGAAGGGTTTATGATATTAACCTATGTCGTTGCTTCTTTAAATTTCACTACAACTAAGCAAAAAAGTTTTCAGGTCTTTTACTTGTTTTTCCTTCCCGTCTCTCTCTGATGTGAGATGTGTTTTGGTGTGGTAAATTATACTTGACAAAGCTATTCTGTTTTTATGTTCTTCTCCAAAATTCCATGGGGCCCTGTTTATGATTTCAACCAGATGAATGTCCTTCTGTTTCAGAGCTGAGAGCAGAGGTTGAAATTATTGAGCAGATGAGCAGCAGCAGTGGGAGCAGCTCATCGGCGTCAGAAAGCTCATCTGGGAGTGAAGATGAAAGCTCCAGCAGCGAGGGGGAAGAGCCGGCCCGTGTTTCCCCTTCCCAGCCGCCGCACCAGCAGTACAACCACAGGAGCGCCGTTGCCAACGGCACCGGCAGGCCCCAAGGAAGCAACCACCTCATGAACACGCTCCGTAAGTAAAGGCTTGTCCCTCACCGCTGTGGGAAGCTGCTTGAGACCACTCGTTTTTGTAGCTTGTTGGGCCAACTCGAGGAAGTGCAGTTTGCCAAACAGTAATCCCAGGGAGCTGCGCTGGGCAGGTTTCTTTGGGTGGAGAGCTGACACCTGTCTGAAGGTGAGGAGGTTGCTTCAGTTCGGCATGGACCCCGAGGGCACCAGCGAAGTGGCCCCCACTGACCCTGCTGAGCCTCCAGCTGGAATGGGCGGGTAGAAGAGCATCAGAGTGGGAGGATATAATGCACTGGAGGGTGTGAAATTTTCATGTGAAAACATTTTAATGTGAAAATACAGGTTAGACGTAAACAGTGGGGCTGTCACAGCTGCCCGTTAAAGGCCTGTAAAGAATTGTGAACGGCACAAGGCTGTCCTGTGGTCACAAATGTGCAGTCTCTGTGGTCTTCATTATTAGCTGTGTTGCTTTGTCAGTGTTCGCTCGGTACTGTCGTCGTCTCAGCTGCAGTTTCACAAATACCACATTTTGAAGGGAAATGTAAAGATTAAAATAGAACAGCTATGGTGTTTGCAAGCGTTGAATCAGTGCAAACTCACTCCACCTTTTAAAAAGTGCAAAAAACTTTTTTAAAGCCTAGTTTTGTCCCATGAGACTCTCTCTGGGGTGTTGCTGTATGTCTGTGCTGCTCTTCCCGTGTGCTAGATCAGCTATATTCAAACTCAGTGGAGTCATAACACTGCATTTACAAGGAAGCCACACTTGGTTATCATGAATTGTTCTTAATTCCTCCTGAGCCATGTTTGCATACATCTCCTGGCACCTGCACATGAGGAATGAGTTTAACTGCAGATAAATGTAGGGTTTCTACATAGTGGCTTTGAGGGGACTAATTCTGTTACGCAGACAACGGTGAAAAGGTCTGCTGGGAAACGGGAGAGGCCTGTTGGCCTTCGTGCCAGGAATGAACGTCTAAGTGAAATACAAAGTTCAGCAGAGTCAGTAGGACTCTTCCCATTTCCCCATTTCTGGGTGTGAGCTGCCTCTTTCCTGCTTCTCATGGACAACAATCCTGCATGGGTTACTGCACGACAAGAAGCCTCTGACTCCAGAAGAACTTGGAACTGTAGGGTAGCTCCTTTTTTTCAGGTAATGATTTTTACCTTTGGATTTAAAATCCTTTTGCCAAGGATTAATATGTCCTTGAATGCTCAAGTCACTGGTGACCTGACTGTACGTGGGGAGAATCACCCCTGACTGCAGCTCTTTAGGCCAGGGCCACAGGAGGATGCCGGAGGAGCCAGGCTCAGTCACCAGAATACAATCATGGTCCTTCCCTCTTTGAGCCCCTCCACCTCACCACACCACACCTGCTCTGCAAAGCAGAGCCTGGGGCTGTAGGTTTGATCCACATCCTGGCCTTCCGTCTGATATCTTGGCACTTTAGAGGGGCCCTTCACTGCCCCAGCGTTTCGGCTTCATTCGGCCAATAGCCTTGAGCTGCGGTGGCTTTAACATTCCTTTGGGTTTATTGGCACGTGCCTTGGCTACCCAAATGGCCTTAAAACACAAAAAGTCCGTCTTTAGAGGGCCGAGGAAGCCAGGGAATGCCCCGATGCCTTGTCCCAGAGCTGGGCTGGGTGGAGGCCGTGGGACACCTCATGCAGTGGCTGAGGTGAGGAGTCCTGTTCCCCCACTGGGATGCAGCTTTGGTGGCTGCGGAGCCAGGGATGCTCCGTTTGGCCTGGATCCGACTGCACATCAGCCCCGAGCGACCATTACTGTTGGTGAGCATGGAGAGCTGGCCCCTTAAGTGACAGATGATGTTTGCATTCATTTCTTGTGTTATTCTTGTTGAAATCTTTGGGTGTTCAGTGTGGCTGTTCTTTGGTGTGATTGCTGTGAGATGTGCGGTAAGGCCTACTCACTTGTTGTGCTTTGTTTTCCATAGGAAATGACTTGCAGTTGAGCGAGTCTGGGAGCGACAGCGATGACTAGAGGCTGAGCTTTTGCCGTTTCCGTTACATGTGCACGAAGAGCTAATTTACCTTGAAGTAATCCCATTGCTTATGAAGAGGAGCTGACACAGAGACAGTTCCATGTGTGGAATTTTAATCGGAGAAATGCATAGCCCTACAAAATGGCAGATGTTGAGGGCTGGTTTACTTTGTGAATTAAGTGTATATTTTGTGCATATTGTTATTCTTTTAAAGCTTTAAATAGGTATGTACAGTGGGTAAGCCAATGTATGTTCTTGTGTTCCTGTCCATCATCTCCAAGTTTAATGTGTAACTATGTGATGTCATCTAAGAATGTCTTGTCCGTAGAAGATATTCAGTCCATCATGACTTTTGGGGGGACACACGACTTATAGAAAAGTTGAACATGAGCCAACAATGAGTTTGAAAAACCACGCAGGAGCTTCTGTGTGCACTGAAGTGGGACTGTTGTAAATTAAGTTTCAATATGAGGTTCATTTCTTTGGTTTGGGACTTTTGTAATGCCTTTTTATTGCTATTTATGGTTGATTTAATGGACTTACTTTTAAACAGCTGGAAAATAGAAATGATAAAACCGTATTCATCACAAACCTTGCTGCACTAGTGCCTTATAAGCAGGTTTCTTAAATAGTGCTTCGGTGCCTGCCACCTTTCCCCTCGGGAGCAATACCGAAACCTCCTCAGATTGCTTCTGCGAGCAGAAGCTGTACTGCACAGGCAGCCACCCATACTCCGAGGGCAAGGCAAAGAATACGCATCTGTCACCTGAACACTTCCAAACAAGAACCAGATCAGCATTTCCTTTTGCAACTGAAGTGTCTCATTTAACTCGGACGTTCAGACCTAGTCCTCAGAAATGCGTACGGGTCTGATTACAGGTGAAGTTGTAACACCACGAACACGAGATATTGGACTTACTGAAACTGCAGGACCAGAGCCGCCTTTGCAGTTCCCTAGAGAATGCAGAGAGAGGGGATGACTGAACACTCAACTCCGCAACAGCAGAAGTCTCTCCCACCCCTGCTGCCCGGGTAGACTTTGGTCCAGACTGCGTGTTGGACAGGATCTCTGTGCTTGGCAGGAATCACAGCACATGAACTATTTGCCCAGAGTGAAATTCACCTCTGTTCGAGGGGGTTTAAAGGGTGCTTGGCTAGGTTATCATTAACTTCCTTTGCTTGCACGGAAGACGAGTGCCACGGGCAGCCTCTTGTGTTTGAGCACCAGGCTGACTGTTCAAATCAATTTCACTCTGTCATAGGAAAAGTTGTGCCACAGTTGTGGTGTCTTCCAGCAAAATGGGAAGCGGAGTTGGCTGCCTCTCCGTTCTGCAGTGTCTGCTTCTGTGTCGGTCTGGTTTGTGGTTTAACTCCTGCTTCTTTACTGAGCTCTTTCCTTTTTTTTTTTTTTTTTCTTTTTTTAAGGTGTTGAAGAGCAAGGGGACATTTGAAGGGAGATTTTATTAAATGGTTTATTTTTTTGCATTAAGTACATATTTAGGCATATTTTTGCATTATTGTACATACATTTAAAAATCCTTGTTTTTTTAAAAGTGTTTTGTGATGTGGGTACATATTTTAACAGAAATTATGAAATATACTTGATATAAAGCCAGAGTTTCTCTCCTGGGTTTTTTTTTTCTTGTTTTTTTTTTTTTCCCTGTTCCTCGTCTGACAGTGGAAGTGCTCTGCTTTAACAAGCTTGTAGCAACTGGGGATTTCACGCTTTGGTGAAGGAGATCTCTGTGGTATTTGGCAATGTAATTAACACTAATACGGCTCCTGACTTTTACCCTGCTTAAGATCTGAATAAGCAGGGAGGTCTTTCTCTGGGACCATTTCCCCATTACTGAAGCTTATTTCCAAGTTCTGTGGACATCATTTGTGCCTAAATGGAAAAGCAGCAGTGCAGTACTTTTATTGCTTGTCATTCCCTGTCTGCTTCTGCGCTCTGCAATCCAGGACCTGTCACGGGAAGTTTACTAGTTGTGTGTAAATAAAATGTATGAAACTCAAGAGGATAAGGCAGCACCAGGCTGCATTGATTGGAATTGCCGGTTTAATTATGGGTCAGATGAGCAAGTGGGAAAGCTCCATTTGGTATCAATTTCTGCCTTGTTTTGTATTTGTACCCGAGGTCACATTTCCCTGCTATCCCTCCCTAAAAGATTTCTTCCTCCCCCAGTTTGTTGGTAACCAAATCAACACATTTTCACAGCAGTACAGCTCTTCTAAACTACATCTGGCCATCCTTCATATCCCTGGAGATGCCTGGTATTTGGGGTGTCCAGCCAGTCCTTCTTGAGCCGTGGAGCTGCACAGCCCAGGGGATGCCCCAGCACTTGGCTGCGCACGGCCTGCTCCTGGCCGTAAGCTGGGCAGCCCCTGCATCCCCTCCCTGCCGCTCTGACACCTCCTGCCCGAGAAGCTCTCTGAGGGCTCCACCCGTCCCACAGCTCTCGCACGTGGAACGTGTTTCGTGAAGGTGAACCACGTGGAGATGTCAGCGGGAAACTTGTCAGATCAGAAAGTGTAGCTGCCGCTTTTTTCCTTTTTCTAAATGTGCGAGTGTGTTTTAAAGCCACTGCCAGCCTGGCATTCTGATAGGAGGGGCTTAAAATTTTGTTTCATATATAAGAAAGCGTAAATATTGTCTGTCTTTTCCTGTTAGATGGTTGTTCATTTGTTCATGATTCGCATCAAGTTTTATTCAGATGTAAACGGGAATTCAAACTGCTTGCAAAAAAGCAGTTACTTAAAATTCTTTAAATGAGTTGGCGGTATCTTTAACATGCAGGAGAGGTTAAGTTGACTAGCGTATGTTTGGATTAAACCTGTTAATGAAATCAGGTATTCCTGATTATTCCTGGTAGGTTCCAATCCTGCAGGATTGTATCACTAGCAGATCTTAACACCTTACACTAATTTTTCCCCGTAAAACAGGCACATCTTTTAGATGCCAGTTAGTTCCAATGTGAATTAACAGCGCATATGGGATGCAGTTATCTGAATGAACCGAAACTGAGTAAAGATTTCTTTGCGCTGGCGGGCGAGCTGCCTGCTGGCTGTGGCCAGGTGAGCTGTTCAAGACAGCTGCGGTTCTGCTTTCTTCTGTTCAGTGACATCAACCACTTCAGCAGCTTGACCTTCCTTCAAACTTTCAGCAGCAAACAAGGCCTGCTTAGGGTTTAGGACTGCTTTAGGACTAATAATGATTTGAATTAATTCAATTAGATTGACATAATTTCATATATTGTTACAATTACTTTTTTTTTTTTTTTTTAATAAAAAGGCTTGGTTTCCAAAGGGACAAATACAGTCACCTGCTTGTCTGTTGGACACATTAAAATGTGATTGCAGCAGCGCCCAACTGTGCGTTGCAAATGTTAATCCTGTGTGGAAAAGCTCCCCCCCACCCCTGCCCTGGTTCCAGCCCCAAGGGCCAAGGGGCCCTACGAGCCCGCTTGAGTCACCCCAGCTAAGAGCAGGCTGGTCACCTCTGGGCAAAGGTCATTGCAGCCCCGGCAAGAGCTGTGCGGTTCAGAGAGCGTGCGGCGCTGCCCCTTCTCCCACCAGAGCACCCCCTCCAGCCACCAGGCCCGGTGGACTGATAGGAAATGTTCTTCCTCGGCGTGGCTCGGAATAGCCCAAAGCTGAACCGTGGGCTGCACGTCTGTTCTGAAGGTGCTGCACCCGAGCCAAGTTGCACACTTTGCTGTGTCACAGGTGAGCTCTGTGCTTCTTCGGAGCTACGCACAGAAGCCTCTTGCGGTGCAAAGCTCTAGAGCCTTTCTTCCTTCTTCAGAATCTGTTTATCTGAATTTAAAAAGCAAAGTTCAACAATCCATGCGTGCATTTCTGTTGTGCTTTGCTTTAATTTGGAAACCAAGAGCTGTAGCCTGGAATTACTTGTAGCAGCAAACGCTCTATGTTCAGTGTTCAGGGTGCTGTGCACTTCCTGCTCGCTGCTGTGCCAGAGAGAGCCGATGGGAAACACCACTGCCCACAGTGGGCATCCTGGTGGGATGAAGGCTTCCGCTGGCAGCTCTGAGGGCCTGGGTTCAGCTCCCGATGATGAACGGCGACATCTTGGATCTACCAGATTATTGACAGGTTTTTATACACACCGAGGACGTGTGGTAGCAGATGAAAAAGAGCACTGTTGATGCCTTAAAAACAAATGCTGTGAAGTTGGGAAACACGTGAACTTAAAGTAGCTGATTGTTGGTCTGTTGTACACCCAAACCTTGTTCTCAGAAGGTAAGCTGATTAATGACCTAGTAGTTAGTTAGCTGGTAACTACCTCTGGTTTATGTGAGGAGGGTTGTGTATAAATTGAAAGGTATCTGTTTAGCTATTTCTTCCTATTCCCACTGCTTACCCTTGCCCAATGCCATCACAAGAGGCTTTCAGGTGCAGTAAATACGCTGTAGCCGTGTCTGCGCCAACAAGCAGCACAGCCTGGGCGCTATGAGAGTGCTGAGCCTGCGGCGCATGCTGCCCACCTTTTGTCCCAGAGGAATCCACCTTGTGTGCCCTCTCCGTCATGCACACGGATGCAGGGGAAGCGAGGATGCCTGGGGCATTCACTTTGCGAGTGCTCTCCCCACCTGAGCTAACCACTAACGTGTAGGCACCTTGCATGAACTGGACCCGTTCCAGCTTCTCCACAAAAATACTGGGATGAGAAACACATTAAGAAATACTGCTTAATCCCAGAAGCATCGTATTAGGCTTTATAGAGACATTCTCAGTACGGTATTAATATATGAACCATATTGAATAATAGCACATGATCAAATAGCTGAGACTCAACCATACTTAAAAAAACCCCAAACATTTTCCGCAGGAGGAACTCCTTTTTCACAAGCTTTAAGACATGAACAGCACTGCTACGTAATACACACACATCTCCATCCTATAAGGTGCCAAGTGACCGAGCCAAATCAGAAAAAAGGCTGTGGCAGCAGAGCCGGGGCCAGGCTGCAGATCTTCTCATCTAAGCCCAACTGCAGCCTCACGCCCGCAGCACCAACACCGGGCTCGCCCGCGAGCAAAGGCGTCCTGACGGACCGAAGCTGGGAACCACTCTGACTTTCAGAGAAGAGCTTTACGTGCAGATAATGACCACTGCTTTTTGCTTTTAGAGGCTTAGGCTAAATGTGGGGAGGTGGGGAGCTTCTTTTGCCACACCTGGCCCGTGTCCTTGCTGTCACTGCCGGCGCTCGGCTTCTTATCGCTCGTCCCCTAAGGCAAGAGACTGTGACAGAAATGAGAGGCTTCTGGCATCGGTGTGGCCAGGCTGACAGAGCAATTGCAGGAGAAGCCCGGGCACAATCCGGGACAGTGTCCATGCTTGGCAAAGGACCCTCAGGGTACGATGTGCCCGACAGGGCCTATCTGTGTCAGTTCACACCAGTGCTTGTACCACCATCTCCTTTTCCTCTGCAGACAATACGGTCAAATTTCCTCTGCTTTTCCCAGCCTTCAGAAGGAAAATAAACCACTGTAGTTAAAATCGCAACTCCTTGTAAGAACCTGCTTGTGCCCAGAAAGCTAAGTATCAGAGCTTGCCTGAAGCTTAGGAAGAAGTGGCATCTTTTTCAATAAATTTACATCTCTAAATAGATGATAAGTGTTGAATCAATCTCCATACATTTAAAATAGCAGAGCATTAAGGATTCTGGCACTTCAAGCAATCAACTAATTTGGGACTATTATGAGAATATCTTTTATACCGGAGGAGCAATTCATCTAGAAATCAGGGACAGTCTGCAACTCGGTGCCCTTTCAGTGTCATAAGGGACCACAAATTGAAAAAAAAATCCCATTTGTTTGGCTGAAGAGATTACAGTACCCTATGACATCCAGGTCTTTGCAAAATCACCTTCCAGTTCTGAATAAGCCCACCCGTAACGCACAGCCAGCGTGGCCTGCCTCGCACACGGTCTGCTCGTGGCTGCACAGACCCGACGACCAACAAGAAGGGTGGCAGATACTTCCTGGTGAAACAGGCAGGAACCCAGGTGAAGTGATCCGTGGTGAATCCAGCCTCTTGTGTCGCCCTCCATTTGCTGAGTCGTCAGTATTTCCATCCTATGTCAGCACACTGCTCACAGGCGTCACGTGCCATTGCTTTCCTCAACGTGTAGCACCACCGAGCCCGGAGACACGTGCTGCTCCCGCACAGCGCCCAGCACCCAGCTCCCAGTGCCCAGCGCCGCGGTGTGACGCTGCTGGCTTGAGTGTCAAGAGCAACAGCGACTCCAAAACTGCCTGCCCGCAGAACCAGGAAGGTGACAGGGCATCAGTGTATTCTCTCTCACATTTAGCACATGATCTTCCCATTGCTAAAAGAGGGACTTGGAGGAGGCCAGATTTGGGGGCTGCTTGATGACTTTTTAAAATTTAAGAAAGATCCTATTTTGGAGCAAACAATGCTACCAGGCAAAGCCGCTAACTAGCAAGGGCATTTTGCACAGCCCAGCTCTTCATCACTATTTTCGTTGCTTGATTTCTTACTCCCAAAGGAACAGGATGCTCAAATACTGATTTCAAAAGGAGGATGTCAGGATTTGTGGGAGCAGCAGGATCTTTATTCCATGTATGTTTTTAACTGGCACTTTCTCATAGTTTAAAACGTAATTGAAAAACCATGTCTTTCTAATTCACTTTCCCTCTGCAACACCTTCCTGGCTTGGAACATCCTTCACAGTTTCCCTGCTCTTTCCTCAACTCCATTTACCATGGGAATGGGTTTAAAGAAAAGCAACCCAAGGCAGAGATGGCAGCCACAGCTGCATTCCTCATTAAAGACAAGGAAAAACACAAATCACTGTCTAAACGCTCTGGAAAGCTGAGGATCCTCAGGAGCGGGGAGGTCCGGTGGGGAACAATTTGCAAGGCACGAGCGTGCTGGCTCCTGGACTCCAGCCTCGAGGGGTGATGGCGTTGTGTGTTTGGGAAGGATGCAGCATCCAGTGCAGGGGGTGGTGGAAATATTGTAGCAGCCTGGAATTTTTTACTTTTTAGCAACCCCAATGCAAATGTTCAGCAGTTGAGAATGGATCTGCTGGGCACGAGCCGCTCAGCGCGAGTCCCTGGAAGCACCCACGGCTGCTGCAATGCAGCGGGACCTGTGATGCAGTCAGAGGCTCAGTGAAAACGTGTGCAGAGCTGGGATGGTGCAAACGCCGCTGCAAGTCCTGCACAGACCAGGATTTTGCAGGGACAGCTGTTTCAGCACCTCGCTCAGACAAGTGCAACGGCCGAGGCTCTGGGTGTGTGAAATGCACATTGTGAGCGAGCCAGTGCTGATAACTGTAAGAAATAATTTCTTTTTCAAGGTCCCTGGGAGTAAAGAAAGTCTCCGAGGGGTTGGCCATGAGAGGATCAGACCCCGTCACCCACCCTTTCCCCCTCCAGGATTTGCTGATCTTTTTCTCTTCTGGAGCAAGGGAACAAGTCTCTCCTTTGGAGACCAAACTGCAGAGAGAGCGTAGAGATGCAAGGGAACAAGCTGACGCAGCACAGCAATTAAGGGTGTATCTCTAATAATTTACTGGAGCTCGCCCTCCTGACCTTTCTGTATTTAGATCAGCAGGAAGGGTGTGTAATGAGTTCTGCGGGAGGGCAATCGGGTTCTTGCAGCTGGTCAGGCGCATTAATACGAATTGCTTGGCAGCTCACCAAAAGCAGACCAATGAGGGCTCTTCATAAGTAAAAAAGAGAAAAAAAGTGCTGAGGGTGGCCAGTTCATGGGCTGGACTTGTCAGATTGCTAACCCACTACAGAAGAGAACAGTGGTTCAGTGATTTGGAGAGACATCACAGTTGCGGGCTACTTGCCTTTGTCTGACTCATATTGGAAACCCTTCCACACCTCTACCTTGGGCAGCTTCTTGCCCTCCCTCCCCTTGCCCCACATCACTGAATGCTGCTGTGTCCTGGGGGAGCAGTGGAGCAGCCAACACCTGACGAGGTGCTCTGCCCTTCCTCACCTGAGCACAGGGCTGTCAAGTGTCCCACCTTCTAGACCACACTCATCACCAGACATCTTGGAGGCAAGAGCTTTGGTAAAGGTCACCTCTGGGAGCCAGGGACCTGACATTATAAAAGCCTTTCCCTTCACACCTCCTCCAACCCACGTAAATGGCAGAAAATTGGTTTAGCCGCTCAACCCTCACGCTGCCGTTCAGCTTTGACCTGACGCCTTTGTTTCTGGAAAGGTGGAGAACCCGCACAAAACCGGGTATCATCTGCAGCATGCCGATGTTTGTATGTCTGATTCAAGTAGCACGGCTATGGCAGCACACCTGCTCTCCCTTCCCAGTACTCTCTTCAAAGCGAAATGGCGGCTCAGCAGGCGATGGCTACTGGCTAGCAGCATCCCTCTGAAGCCAGCTCGCAACACTTTCCTGACCTCGCGACGGCCTGGATCAGGGCCATGGAAAGTATCCGAGTGGCTGTGGCCTGGAGGGAGATGGAAATGGAGGCGCGTCCCTGTGGGGCAGGGGGAAATACCTTCCCCCTGGTGCGGTCTCCCCTCTGCAAGCCATCCTTGCTGCAGGGACAGCCTCATGACCCCCCTTCTCCTCCCCTCCCAAGAAGACGGCTGCTCCCCTTATGTGGCCATCCTCCGGGGCACAGATGCTCACGAGCATCCAGAGCAAGTCGGAAGCAAAACCACGCACATGACTCACACAGTGTTTTGGAAAAGCTGAGATGTACTATAGCATTGCTGGCCATCTACCCAGCTACTCCAAGGAGCGGCGAGAGCTCCTGCTCTGACTTACAGAGAGGCCCAGGCGTGTCACGGGCACTGCACCCACCTCACGATGGCTGTGGCCACCGAGCCTGGCTTGCTCTGCAAGCAGCACTTCTGCAGGTTGCTTTCTAGCGTTGTCAAAATCATCCTCCTTTACTGGGTTGTTTTCATCATCTGCTTTCAGGGTACAGGTGTAAGGGCAAAGAGACTCGTCACATGTAAGAGAACAAACATGGGCGGCTGTCTGGTGAATAGCTACACTGTCAGACTGACAGAGGATTCTGCAGCGCGTGCTGCAATAAGATATTTAAAATCTCATTTGAAACCTGTCAGCTTCCCTACAAACAGCAGATACTTCAAAGCAAAGTTTTAAGGACTAAAAAAATGTTGACGTGGGGCTTTGAGAATGCACATACATCACAGGTGTTAATATTGAGACTTTGTTCATTTGAAATTGCGGCTGCTTGCAATGCAGCCCTGACCTCTCCTTGCTGCTACGGGCCAGGGTGCTGCCAGGCCCTGGGCATTACTTAGAGCCCAGTGTTGCCTTCATCCGTGCAAACTCTTCTATCCGCTGCCACATATGGGCTCCGTGATGCCCAGTCACCGCTCCTGGCGGCCAGACAGAAATGCACCCATGTCTGTAGGGGTTTGCTTTCCTTTGTGGCACAGCAGACACTGATGCGAAGCTACGGCCCCTTATAAATGCAGATCAGCTCTTGTATTTCATACACCTTGGCAGACATATGGATAATCACCTGGGATATGCTGGGAAGAGTAATATGAACCTAACTGCAAATCCATCGGTCCCCAGCACCATCAACACAAGCTGTAAAGCTTTCCAACGTCACAGGGTGAATCTGTCTGCAGTCACAGAACCACAGAATGATATCATGATTTTGGGTTGGAAGGGACCTTTCAAGATCATCTGGTCCAACCCCCCTGCAGGGAGCAGGGACATCTGCAACTAGAGCAGGTTGCTCAGAGCCCCATCCAACCTCCCCTGGAATGGTTCCAGGAATGGGGCAGAGACCACCTCCTGGGGCACCCTGGGCCAGGCTCTCACCACCCTCAGTGTAAAACACTCCTCCCTTCTCTCCAGTCTAAATCTCCCTCTTTTGGTTACAAACCATCCCCCCTCGTCCTGTCCCAACAGGCCCTGCTCCAAAGCCTGTCCCCATCTTTCTGACAGGCCCCTGGAAGCCCCGAAAGGCCCCCAGAAGGTCTCCCCGGAGCCTTCTCCTCTCCAGGCTGTAAAAGCCCAACTCTACCAGCCTGGCCTCCCAGCACAGGGTTCCAGCCCCGGACTGAGCATTAGACACGGAAGCTCAGCGCGAAAGGTACCGAAGTGCGTCGGAGCATAACCGGGCACCGCCGGCGGCCGTTCTCCTCAGTAAGAGGCGACTGTCCGGGCCGGTTCTGGAGCGCGGGGCGGGGGCGGCGCGGCCCGAAGGCGCGAGGGGCGAGGCGGGAGGCGCGAG
>VWZK01019368.1:98251-146856 GCA_013396935.1 Baryphthengus martii | reverse complement strand
CCCGTGGCCGTGGGATTGGGGTGGGTTGCTCCCCGCTCCCCGGTACTGAGCAGAAGTGCAAGAAGAGTTACCGGCAAGCGGCACCTCTCCACCGGGGCCGTAACCCGGAAAGCTCCCGTGGGCTGCCCTGGTGAGCGTTGGTTCATGCCCTTCCAACAGGTAAGTGTGGTGGGAACACATTTGACAGATGGTTTCGTGGAAACAAAGAGCAGCAAAGTGTCCTCTCCAGGAGCAGAGATGCCGGCAAGCAGGGCATCCGTTTATGGTGTCAGGGAGATGGTCATGCTGAATAATGAACAAAGTTTTCTGGAGTTTATTTATGCGTCTGTCCAGGGATACACGAGGCCTTCGGCCGCAGTCCCAGCCATGCCAGTGGAGCGTCTGTGGGTGTGGACTCTCCAGGTCTGCAGTGGGACTAGCCCTACACACCCATCTCCCGGCATCCAGGTCCTTGTTCCCTTCTAGAGATGTCCAGGAACGGCTGCGCCTCTGAACTCTGAAGTAGGGATATGTGTGAATCCAGTGCGGGAATAGGCTAAAGTTGTGACTGCATGTGCATGATATCGGAGATTGCAAAGCTTGTTATTTTTCTTAGCCGTGTGTTTTTTTTGTTATATGCTGATCAATAATTGAGCAAACTCAATTGAGCAAAATCTAGTCAACTTTAAAAAAACCTTAAGCAGTTTCAGTCCCTATTCCCATGCTTCCAACACTGGCCAATTTTTGTGGGTTTGCAACCACATTCTCCCCCTCCCTTTTATTTTGGCAAATATTTTCATTCCAAGTTGCTGTGGGAAGGACTCCCTGCCCAAAGCCGCCAGCAGTAAAACTGAGCAAAAGGGCCAACTGCTGTCAGATGCAGAACGTAAACAGCGGAAAACTAGAGACAGTGGTTTCTTCTTTTTTTTTTGGTCGTAATTACTTGAAGCACTTTTTGTAATAATAATACCTTTTAGACAGGCAGATAGGTGTTGTTCTTAATTCTTTTCCTGTTGATGGTGTCTCTTTAATGTGATTAAGAATCACTAATAAGCTGATTCACCAGCATCTCGTTTTCTTCTCTTAGTGCTTGATTTCTGCTCACAGCTTGGCTGTCTTGTTTTTTGCAGTAGTTTTCTTTTTTTTTTTTCTTTTTTTCTTTATTTCTCATGTTCCAGAAGATGAGTTTCCTTTCTATGTGCAATTATAGGCTAAAGTTTATTTTAAGGAGATTTAATACAAGCCAGGGGACTGATTCTCATTTGCACTGGAGCCTTGGCTCCAGTGACACGATGGAGTGTGAAAGAGAGTAAATACAAACAGAATTCACAGTGGCACACTTACAGCCCTTCTGTGCCCTGTGACTCTTGTAAAGGAGCATCACATTTAGTAAGCATCTGTTGCCTGGTGTTCCTGTTCTCTTTCTTTACATCTTCATTTCATAATAATGTGACTTGAAAAGCTATGTAGGAGGTGCCAGAGAAGTCCATGATAACCCACTTGTAAGGAAGAAAGGATGAGCATGATTAGCTTAAAAAGGGAGGAGGAGAAAAACATGGAAAGGTTGCCAAGATGCAGTCTAGGGGAGAATAACTCTGACTTTTGTATAAAATGAGAGATTCCAGATCACACCATTCATATAATTTTAATTTCCTGAAAAGGTGTCTTTTGGCTAGATTTTTAACATGCTGGGAATGCAGAAGCCCTGTCTGGGTGCCTGTTGACATTCTCGATACCACCTGAACACTAAAACTCTCTGGATCAGCGTTTTAGAAAACCGAACTATGTATAATTTATCTCTTGCGACTTGTGGTGTTCTCAAAAAATTAATTGGACTTGTATAACTGTAATCGATGAGAATGAGGGTTGTGATGCTATGATGCTATCCTTTATCACTTGTTTTGTCACCGTATTACTGATATTCAGAGTAACTGATAAATAAAAATATGATGCCGCCTTGATGGAAGATTTCCTGTAAATACAGAGTCAGTGAGTCTGAGTATTTTCTGTGAGTCAGATTATCCCCATGAAGTTTTACTGCCATGCTCAACAGATGAGCTGGTTAGGAAAAGGTGGTCCAGCAAGTGACTCTGTCATCCAGCAACACTGAATCATCTACAGGCAGGAGAGAAAGCAAACCCCTCCGGACACAGCCCTGTGGATTGCCTCAGCGATGCGCTGTGTGTAGCTGCTGAACTAAATAATTGAACCATGATCCTAGGTCAGCTGAGGTGGAAACTGGTGGCTGTGTGCTTTTGTAGTGGCACAAAGCAACTGTGAGCAAAACTGGGCAAGCTTGGAAAACACATACTCAGATGATGAGGTTAATATTTTTTTAATTGAACAGTCACGGCCGAGCACTGTGGTCCACCGGTTTGCCAGCAGCCTGCTTCTCCTGCTGCAGAGAGGTCCTCAGGCGTCGGGGGTTTTCCGGGAAAAGCATCTCCATACGTGCTGCCTCACTGACTGCTCTAACTTTCTAAGCGGGAGCTGAATCCTCAGATTATGTTTGGTTTTATTTTGAGAGGCCAACATTACCTTTGCAGGTTTCTCTGGAGATGCGTGACTCAGTGGTGAGACTCGGTTCCTGCACTGCCTCGGCACAGTGCTGAACGTCCACAGAGAGCTGGGGATGTGCCTGAGCTTAGAGGCATTGCAACCCTGGTCTTTATTATGGTTGAGTTTTCTTGGGAGGGGAGGGTGAAATCAAGCCATTTCCAAAGGAGATGCATGTACTAGTGGCACATGAGACTTCTCGTATTGCATTTGTTGCAGCAGCCAGAGTTTTCAGTCTACTGCTGGCATGGAAATTGTTAGAAGCCTTACTTGCTTATTGCCTTACGCTGCTTTACAAATTCTCTTCACAGGCTCAGTGATGAAGTTACTGGGTTAAGTTTTTGCCTCGTGCCTGATCATCTTATTCTGCATTACTGCTGACAAATTCACACCGGAATCTAAATTTGTGGTGCAGCTTGAAAAGAGACTGTAAAAACATGGTAGGACAACATGAGGTTAACTTCCCCTGGGTAATGAACTAGCTATTTTTTGTAAAAGGGCAGGATCTGATTTTCATTTATGTGGGATCTCCTGTCTGTAGCTCTGGTAGTCAAAAGAAGCCACAATTTAAACAAGCATCAGGATGTTAGCAGTCATAATCCTTCTGTACATATAAACAATGACAACAGGTTTAGCGTGGGCCATGCATTGCCAAGCTGTGGCATCCAGCCCTAACCCCAAATACTAAGAAATTGTGGGCCAAACCTCCAAAATCTCAAGGCTGTTCTTAAAATGTTCTGCTTTGGGAGTGTTCATTTGGTATTTTAAAGAGGGTTCGTTTGAGTTCACTTCATGTACGTTCTGCCTTTTTAGGGCATTGAAATCGCAAAGTGCAGACTTTTTAAAAAGCTTTTTTTTTTTTTTTTTTGGAAACAGAAGCTGAGATTTAGTTGTATATTTATAGGGCTACAAGGCCCATGACTCTAAGATGGCGTGAAGTATCATGAGACTTGTGGTATGTGCCTTTGAGAGTTGGCAGGACTGTAAAGAACTTATTTTTATTGCTAGACGGGTTAAGAGATGACTCTGATCATATGGAAAGAGCAGAACCTGCTTAGTAAGGCAGGGCTCTTTTCATAACAAGCATTTCACTATGATTGTGCTTGTAAAATGCAACAAGCAGCAAAGAAAATGTAGGTCAAGTGAGACTCACGGCGAGGCAGGTACAGTTTTCATCTTAAAGCTGCAGCTTAGGTAATATTAAGTGGTGTTTTCTTTTGGCGAGTGTAGAACTGCATCCCTGGCAGGTACTTGCTGCTGCACAGGAAGGCCATGTGCGAGCCTTGTATTAGGGACTGAAACATCTGTCGTTCTTACTCTTCCCCAGAACATTAGTTAAGCTGCAGAGACCCTCCTCTTTCCTTTCTCAAGTGTTACCTACTGTTTATAGCACAGTAAAAAGCTGCATGACTCTTTGGGGAAAAGAGCTGCTGTGCGAAAATAGAGGTATAAGAGTCTGAAACCAGTTGGGCGGTGTCGTGCCGCTCTGTGTAGCAGACTGCTGAAGAGAGCCGCATGCACAAAGTCTTCAAAAAGGAGGTCTCTCAAAGCCTGGGTTATCTTGTGCTGCCCTAGCGTGCAAGAGGCGTTGTCACCCAAGTGCTTCCAACCTCTCTCTCCAGCTCTAACAACCTCGTAGCAGCAGGATAAGCATCAGTTTTAGGAGAGGCTTCACAGAGCCAAGCTGGGGAACCAGCATCTCCGGCGCAAAAGAAAGGCAAGAGGAATATCCCAAATCGGTTTAAGTGTGCCTACCCAGCAGGAGAAGGTTTGGGTCTAGGACAAGTAAACCTCAAAACAGGGAGGGAGGCGTGAAGCGTCACGATGTTGTGAGTGCCCAAATGTCTCCCCTCAGCTCTGTGTCTAACCTGTGGGTATACTTTGCATCTTTTGCATTATCAAGAGAATTACACATCAAGTTCCACTGCCAGGGCTGCATCACGCTTGCACTAACACCAAGAAGACAAAGGGCTGCTTTAGCTCTTCCTGAGGGCTTCATTTCAGGAGATGATGCAGAAGAAGAGAAAACCCAACGTGACTTGCGGATTTGAGCAGGGCTGATATCAGACGAAAACACCTTAACTCATAAAACGCGTGTGCGCAGGGCCCGTGTCCCTCTCGTTGCTGATGCGGTCGTAAGGCATTTTCCCTTCCGGATTGATTTCCCTGCTTTCTGATGCATCGTGCTCATGAAATCAAGGTTCTTCATCAGAAGCACGGCTTCTGAAGCAGCCTGCAGTGCCTGTCCGGGTGCAGGGCTGAACTGCAGAGGCACAGCGTACTTTGGCAGATGTTTACACCGTGTCACCTCATAGAATCGCGTGGCAAGCCCAGCGCAAATTCCTTCCTATTAATGCCTTTTCTTTCTTGTGTTGCTGTTGGCTTTCAGCACGTGTGGAGCGAAAGTGAGGACTGCTTACCTTTTCTGCAGCTCGCACAGGATTACATCTCCTCCTGTGGGAAAAAGACACTCCATGAAATATTGGAGAAAGTCTTCAAATCCTTCAGACCCGTAAGTGCCTCTTTTTTTCCTTCTAAACATTGACAGTTACCTGTGACTTTTAATAGGAAAGCACTGGATGGAGCGAGGTGGTTTTCCTTCTGCAGAGACTTACATCTCCAGTCAGCTGCCTGAGCGCAGGGGTATTAGCACGTAAGCTACTATCAGGCAATTGGAAATAGTTTCTTGGAAGCCAGCTGCCTTTTCATTTCCATCTCTACATTTGAGAAGATGAGATTCCCGCGCAGGGTGGGAGGCCAACTGGCGCAGCAGCCGGTGGCGCCGGCTCCCCGGCTTCCATCCTGCTGATGCAGCGCTGACGCCGAGGAACAGGATGCGAGTCAACACCGCGGGACTTTGCGGCAGAGTTATTTCCTGGCAATGAAATTGGGGAGTTTTCCAAGGATCTGAGTAGTCAGGGGAAACCTCTGGGAAGCTGGAAGTGCAGTTTCTCCTCAAAGTGGTTTGTTCTGTTTTAGGGTTGACATTTTTTTTTCCCCCCAAGTGGTCCAGATTTTGCTGTTAGGATGGTTGCCATTTGGTATCTGCAAACGCCAGTTTGGTCACGGCTTGAGAAGAAACTGGAGCAGAAGCTGGGGTTTGTGGCAAGGGGACTTGTATTTTTCTGCTTTGCTGCTGCTCAGCTTTCTCTGTCCTTGTTTAGCATTAAGATTTGAGTCAAAGCCCATTTTTTGTCAGAGTGAGATGACTTGGGCTGGCCGTTGTCCTTCATTTTTGCCAAATCTTCGCTTTGCACAGCCTCTCCTTTTGAGTGCCTGGGTCTGGTGCAAAGCAGAGCGGAGGATTGTTGCCGGAGTCGTGCTCCCATGATGTCCGTGGGAGAGCTGACCCATGGACGTTTTTATACTCAACTGAAAATGTAGACTTTTTTACCTCCTCTCTTTTTCTGGCTGATTAATCGAGAAGACTGAAAATGTATCCCAACTATTTAGAGCGAAAGGGAGGGCCTGGAGTGTGTGTGATACGGCAACACTGGCCCTCCCTGTGTTACACCCTTGCCTTGCCTTGCCTTGCCTTGCCACGGGCTGCCACAGCTGGTCCACATAAAAGAGCATCATTTTAGAGAATCCTTTGAGACTGGAAATAAATAGAACAGATGCACACGTTTCTTAGAAAGGACTGGAAATCTGATCTATCAGTACAGCTGCTTGCAATTGTGAAAACATGCAAAAATATAAATATGTTTCCCAGAACAATATTTGGCTCTTGGATCTTCATAGCTGTTTTCTCCTGCTCAGAAAAGCTGACTTTGAGGAGAAGCTTCCATTGGGTTAACGAAAGAGGACTTCAAAAAGACTTAATTAAATTGGTACAGATCACTTATTTCATTTAAACCACATGTATTTCAGCATAGCTTAAGTTACTGAGGAATTGACTTGAGTCGAACCAAGTAGAGCTACTCTTGAGAATAAAAAGGTTCAAAGCAAGGGGATCCATTATATTCATTTAGCCTGGGCCCTTTGTTAATACATCCCATGTCACCCCATGATTCCCACAACCGAGCACATAAATTGTTGTTGAGTTGGAACACATCTTTTCCAAAGGCACCCAGTCTTGATGTAGAGTCTTCAGGTGACTTAAAGGATTCGGCATTGCTGGGTGCCTTTTCTTCACATCATTAATTATGCTCCTGTGAAAAACTCCATTATTTACAGCCTGCATTTTTCCAGTTTTGCTTTTTGTCTGTTGAATTTCATTACGCTTTTGTCTGCTCAAAAATGGCATCCTCAATAGTCAGAGACCTCTTGCAGACTATAATCAAGTACCTCTTAATTTTCTCTTGGATATACTGCAAAGATTCTCAGATTCTCCTTTGACCTAGTATTGAGAGATCTGCATCAACGTGGCAGAAGTGGGTCTATCATTTGAGGTGTGGTTGTGTGTAGACAAGTTTAATAAGGAATGTATTGACATTTTCCCCTTGAAATTATTAGAAATAGCACATGCACAGTCGGATAGATTTGTAAAAGTGAAGGGTGTTACAGCAGATGTAAAGAAGCAGTTATTTTGCACCCTTAGGCCTTTGCCAGCACAAAAATGCTTTTCATCAGTATTGGGAAATTATTTCCTTGGAATTACTTGGTGCTGTCCACCATCCTTTCTCTGCTGGATCTGTTTTGCTAACAAAACCACCTTGCTGTCGGTTTGGAGGTAACATTGCATTCACAGGGCACCACTTCTCCACTATCCCAATCAAATCCACTGTCAGAGACTAGGCTGGCAAATTTCAGTTTGAAAAATGACAGTTTGGGTAAAACTACTGCTGAAGATCAAACGGGGCACTTATGAAGTGTCTAATGGTCCTGGCTACTCAGTCTGTGACAGTGGGGAGGGACCAGGTTTTTAGCATGGGCTTGGTAAGCATCTTCTGAAATCTTTTTCCATTTTGGTGTTTCCAGCCTGACATCTGATATTATTAGACAATTTTGAAAGTCCTTGTTGGAGTCCTTTGAAGGGAAATGTTTAGGAGCAGACACCAGCAGTGCTTTTGCAGCCTTCCATGTCCTCGTGCACAACACAACCACCTGCCCTCCCTTTAACTCAGGGCTCCCAGACTGATGATTTTGCCCAGTAACTCAGCTTATCCTTGCTCCATGTGTTTGTGGTGACAGCCCAGCTGTGTCTCCACAGGCTGGGGCTGCGCCGTGGGAGGTATTGTCTGCTCAAGCCACTGGGCTGCACGTTTCAGAGACGATAAGAGTGGGGATGCCCAGTGATTGGCATCACTGTCAGTGAGAGGCAGAGACTTCCCTCTACTCGCTGCTCTTGCCTGGGCACAGGAGACAGTGAGGATGATCTTGACCTGCTCACCAGCCCTCACTGCTCTTGGACATCTCTCCTGCGTGTTTCATGGGCATAAACAGAGTACCACGGGCAGGGTGTTTATTTAGATGAGGCTTTTAAAAAGTGTTGGTTAACTCTTGACAGCTAAACCGCGTCTCTAAATCCTGCTCTAGGTAAGGTCAAGATGTTTCTTTGCTGAAGGTGGTGGGGCGCATATTCTCTCTGCCCATTACTCTGCGTTTACATTTCGCTCTGGTGTCGAGGTTGTCCATGCTGGTGCTTGAGAGCACGTCTGCCTGGAGACTAAGCCCTTCACACCGGGATTTGACAGAGCACGTTGTCTGTCATGTAGCATCGTGTGGACCGTGAAAGCTCAGTCTTGTACTTGGTTTATTTTTTTCAGTGTGCTTGTACATCAGCTTTTGGTAGGAGGCAATGTCACTCTGCTTGCGTGATTTAAAAACTACTAGGTTATTTGTATAAAATCAGGACACTTTGGAAGAGTTAAGAAAAGAAAGACAAATAAAAACTGAAAGATGCCTGAGGGACATCACACCAACTGGGAGAGTTTGCAGAGAACCAAAACATGAGTCATACAGTTCAGCAGCCAGTTCCAGGGCTCCTGCATTGAGTTCACCTTCAGCCTAAAAAGCCTGCATCTGAACTGGGGAGTCTGCGGTGTAAAAGGCATTTATCCATATTCATTAATTTCATACCCATCCCAGTGACCTCTCCTTTACCTTCAGTTTGGCTAGAAGGAATAAATAGATGTGGCTCAGGCAGTGCTGTCTCTGCTGCTTGTCCTCCCTTCCTTCTCACTGCCCTCCCGTCTCCTCCCCACGTGTCCCTGCCTGGCAGTTTTGTTCCCATCGGCTGCTGGGATGATGGATCAGCTCTCTCTTTCTACACCCCTTTCCTGGTTTGCCTCCTTCCTCTTTGTTTTCGCTCTCCACTGAAGTCCTTTCACCTCTGCCTCATAGCTGATACTTTAATATATGAAGTAGATATGGACTAGAAGCAGAAGTGGGTCATCTCAGGCTGCCTTCATCATTTTATTTCATCCTCATCTTTTATAGACTCTCCTCCTACTTTCACCAAATGTTTGTAGAGCTCCCTGCACTTGGACCCTTGGAGTCAAGGTGTAGATTGATTTGTCACTGCAGTCCAGACAGCAATAAGGGGTTAACAGTGATGGAGGCCCACAGTCCTGTGGGAAGATGTGACCCCTAAAAGCAGGACCTGTGTGTTCAAGGTCCTCAGTGCCTTGGAAGATCCTAAAGTGTCCATGAGAGAGCAAAGCTGTGCCTCTCTTGGAGGAGCGTCCCATCCCATCCCATCCCCATCCTTCTCACACTCTGTAAAACTGCCAACGTCAGCAGCATCGCTCTTTGGTTTACACTGCACCAGGGAGAGGAGAGCTGGGTTTCCCTGGGTTTCTGTGAAAAGCCGGGCATGCTCCCCGTCCTCGGGGATCGTGTACTTCTGTGCAGTTCTCGTGGTGTACGTTGTGTTTTCCATGCTAATTTTGCATGGGAAAGGCTTTCGGAATCCCACAAAATGAAGACTCACGCGGCTCATTTCCCTGCACATCAAGGAGGAATTATAGCTAGAGATGAGCCAAAAAAGGTGATCAAAACTGTTTCTGCCAAGTGATACAAACAGAGCAGTACAACACTTGCATTTTATTTGAATATACTGAATCAGCTTAGCGAAAATAGTGCTGGCGGATAAGAAAATCTACGGGCCTTGCTTTTGCATTTTAAAACTGAGTATGCTTCAACATGAGACAAAACCCCTGCATCCTGAAAACAAACCAAGTAGTTTCACGTTCATTTAAGCGTTTGATTTGAAAATACGTATGCATGGGAATATTTACTCTTTGTTTCGCTCAGAGAACAAGAACATTTTCAGCTTGGGGAATCTGTAAGTATTGTTAAAGTGCAAAGGAGGGGGTTTACCCAGCAAATCCTCCTTCTTTTCCCTGCCGAAGAGACCCTGCAACCAAGCGGTTGTTTTTCTGCCAATGGCAGTGAGGAATTCAAGCTCTGCTGGGCCCAGAGGGCAATTCTGTGCATTGTCTTTGTGTCCACTGAATAATTGTGAGTGTTGATCACATACTAAATCAGTTTACGTCCCTAAAAATCTCCGTTGTCGCAGCGTTCTCATTTTCATGCTACCATCTAGCGAGTGTCACTCGCCTCCCAGTTTGCCTGCGTTTTGCCCCTTTGGAGAGCCGACAGCTGTGTCACTCTCCAGACGGGGTGTTTCATGCATCTGTGCTGCTTCTCCAGCTAAATCCGTGGTATTCCCAATAATGCCTGGTGCACAGTTTTGCTTTGCAGATATTAATAGCTGCTAGAGTAGGATTCTAATGTGAGATTTCCACAGCAGATGCATTATTTTGACTGTTACTTGGTTTATCTGTCTTCCTGACTTCTGTTGGCTTGGCAACCTTTTGGAGGAGAGGGGGAAAGTTCAAATGTCACTGTTTGTTCCTTTTTCTGTAGCAAACAAGTGCCGTTGCAGTGACTGGAACCATCAGGGGGAGACATCCAAACGTTGTCCAAGGAAGATGGACTGGACATTCTTTACAAGCCCAATCCTAATTTGCAGAAATGTAAATGGACTCAGGCAATGTTGAGTTGAATACACAGTATTCCTCAGTGCAAGGGCTTCAGCCAGCGTGCAAGGCTTCATCTGGCGTGTTGGAGTGAAGGGTAAAAGAGAAGCACTTAATGTGGTGGGAGCTTTAGGATTTTAGGCTTTTAGGATCAGCCAGTTCTGCCTGAGGATGCTTGCTTTTTTGGCTTTTGTAGGGTTGCCAAACACAATCTTAAACTGAGATAACTACTGCTACGGTGTTACCTCAGTTCTTTCTGAAGTTAAATCGCTGCCGAGTATAAGCACTCAACAAGTCATGATACGACCTCAGGGAAGAACGCAAAGCTTGCATTGGTTTTCTTTATCTTCTGTTTTCTGCGCACTTAATTTGGTGCAAGGATGCACTTTCAGAACCTTGTCTGTCACAGGAGGGAGAGAGAGGCGAGATCATTATGCAGTACTGTTAGTCCAGGGTTTGGGGTTTTCGAGAAGTGGCACTTCGGTATTGTGTGAAGATTTGCAACGAAGCTGCACGAGCAGGTGATTCGCTGTCACACAGTATTTTCTCTTCTTTATAGTTACTTGGGCTTCCAGATGTTGATGATGATGCATTTGAAGAATATAACGCAGATGTGGAAGAAGAGGAACCAGAAGCCGATCACCAACAGATGGGTGTCAGTCAGCAGTGATTTTCTGAGAAGCTAAAAAATTCTGAAGCCTTTGGTACCAGGTGGGGTCAGCTGGCCCCACATTAGCCTGTTTGAATTAGCGCGTCACATGACAATATCTGGCTCCCAGGACAAAAGTTTTACAAAAGAGTTCCAAAAAAAAGTAATTTTAATAGTAATAATCTGTGATGAGCTTTGCTAAGAAGTGACCTGAATTTTGCTCCTGCTTCGGTGGGTTTTCTATGGAGTTGTCTTGGTAGCATTCTGCTGTTATCAGTCTAGAAGTAGTTTTGTCACTGACTTGTCTCTTCAATTTATGTTCGAGAGTAGCGTTTGCTGACATGAATGTAGAGTACTGAGAATGTAGGAAGCGTGTGGCGAGAGCGCCGAGTCCTCACCGGTGACCTTTCCAAGGAAGCCAGCGCAGAGAGCAAACGCCGCCAGCGCAGAGAGCAAACGCCACCTGCGCTTTCCTTTTTAGTTCAGCAACTATGGTTTTTGACAATGTACCAAACTTGGAGAGATTTCTCCTGAAAAACAGTAGTGTAATAGTGGTTGGTACTGCAGAAGTGCACATACAGAAGAGAACAAAAAATAGACTCACTGCAGAAGTGAACAAAAATTAAGGGAAGACGGAAATCCAGAGGAGTATTGGTGTCAGATATATTAGTGTCATTTTACCAACACCTGAGCTTAAAAGTGCTAGATTAAGGACTGGAAGTAATGAGTGTCAGCAGCCCTCGTTATAATGAAGCCTGATGCTCAGACACAATTTGATCCAAAGCCAAATATGGCTTTTGTACAAATCAGTTAAAAAACAGCCATCACCTGTCCCACTTCTGCATGACAACCAAATTTAAGCTTTGCTGATTTTAATACACTGATAAATTACTACTTAAACCTCACGTCAGTGTGAACTGAAGTGCAACTTAACTTTGAAGCCATAAGGGTATAAACCAGCACCTGGGTCTTAAAATTATGCTGGACACATTCCTCTCCCCGGGCCTTTGAACTAGTCCGGGCATTTACACCTTGTTGGAGGGGAGCTAAAATACTACTACTTTGGCTAATATGAAAACACACGTGAGGTTTTACTTAGCTGGGGACTTGCTCCCCAAAGGGGTTTGGTGGGATCTTGATATAAGAGAGAAGACCCCTTATATTTTATACCTATTTTGCGTAGATTTAAGTGACTCAGCTGAGTGCCAGACTGTGAATATGCGAGGCCTCTTTATTTACTTGCCTTTTGTACTGAAAATTTAAGAAGCAAAGAGGTTTCTGTTGTAGTACAGCTGTTTTCCAAAATCGAGCAAAATGTTTCTAAATTTACTCCTTTTTTTCCAATTTTTTTAAAACCATGAAATGAAGGTCACATGCTTCAAAAGCCCTTTTATACAGAATTAGCTTTATAAAAACAAAAACTGAGCAAAGAGAAAATGCTTGGACAACTCCTAGAAAGAGCTCACACCATTTTGAAAGCCCTGTTGTTAGCAATGTCTCCTTTTCGATAGATTTTTAAAATACTTTTTTTTTCAAGGTTACTTAAGAAAGCAAGTTTTCTTGGTGGTTTACATTTCTGGTGGTGGCTTAAGAGATGCACAGCACTTGATTTTTCCAATCTGGGGCAAAGACCTTCCGTAACCGGGACTATGTGTGGTACCTGAGTATGCACAGAAGTGTCTGCAACACTGTAAAAGCCGGAGTTTAAGAATATATAAAAAAAAAAAGGTGAAAGAGAAACAGCTTAATGCAACTTCATACATTTTTTTGGCATGCAGGCATAAACATGGTAGTCGCAGCACATTTTCTATGAACTAGTGACGTGAGAACCGTGGCAGTTCATTGTATAACGCTGTACAGCAGCAATAGGCTTTTTGCTTATGAAAATAAAAGTGTAAGACCAGTGGTTTCCATCCCTGCTTTAATTCCCTAAGTTTTTCTTTCCTCTCCAGCCTAAAAAGATGCCATAACCTTAAACAGAGCCTTGCTTCAGAAGAACCTTTCTTTCTCTTCACAGCATCCAGTGCTTTGGTTGAGGCTTGTACAAGCAGCTCTTTTGGGGCTGACTTTCCTCTGCTGCAGTGTAACGCAGGACATCACTTACAGTAGTGCCGGCTGGAGGTGAGGTCCTGCCCTTGGGGTTTCCTGGACACTTGCACCCGTGTTACTTCGGTGTGGGAGGCTGGCGCTGGCACCAGCACGCACTGGCCCCGGGCACGGCTGTGTCCTGAGCCAGGCTGCCGTGTCAGGCTGGCTGGGAAATACTCCTCTGCTTCTTTGCAGACAGTCCCACCGCCTGGTTCAGCGTGTGGGTGCATGGGAGAGAGCTGGCACAGCCCAGGGGACGGTGCCGGGGTGCACATGGGTGGTAGCTGAGGATGCGCAGCTGAAGGCACCACGTGTTCCTTGCACGGTGTTTGGGGTCTGTGGTGGAGGTGCAGACACAATCTGAACCGTCCGGAGTGCTGTAAAGGATTGAGTCTGCAAGGCTCCCTGAGAACGGGGCTCTGGGTGGCAGTGGGATGGGAAGGAATCCATAGATGAGAAAAGTCTAAGATGCAGTGCTTGCAGCTGCGTACGGGAGGTTGCAATATGTCCTGCCCTCTGCCACCTTTCCCAGCATACTGATTAAACTGTTAGTGAGTGATTGAGCATTAATACGGCTGCCAGCAAATGTAACGCTGTAAATTATGCAGGTATTTTCTGTATTCACTAAACTCACTTTTTTTTGGAATGCCGTATGCTGCTTGGGTGACTTCCCCACAAGACTGTGAGTGCGGGACAGCCGGGGGCCCTTGTGCAGCGCTCACCCCTGCAGAATTCGCGCTGAAGCCAGCGAGATTCTGTGCAGATGGGCCCTGCAGGAGCGGGCGCTCCAGGGGCTGTGTGAGGCCTGGTGCTGCGGAGAGCCGAGCGCCCCTGTCCCCTCTCACTTTGCGGGCAGCCGAATGTGGTGAGCCCTGCTGCTGAACCAAAGCACGACCAGGCAGCACTGAGCGTAAACTGGAATTTTATACGTAGAAAACTTAATTTACATGTGTATTAAATGTGAATGAGCATAAATATACAATGTATTTTATTGTAAAATATTGATTGCTTACCTTGACCAAATACATTTCTGTATTACCGTGTTACTTCTTCCGTACTTAACAAACCATGCAAGAGACGCAGAACTGGTTTAGTTGTATTACAAAGTATTTTAATATTTTATTTGTATTTTATTTTTCCCTTGCTCCCACCACATGAGGAAGTTATTAGGTGTTTGATAATTCTCCAGGGGTAGCATGACCCAGCGCCTGGGCTGCCAGCCTGAGACACAAGATTTGCAAACGTGCAGAAATGCCTGCGAGCCTAGGGGCTCGGTGAGAAGATGCTGTTGCCTTGCTCCAAGCTTTGGGTGCATCTCAGTGGCTGGGAATTCAAGATAGGCCTCTTGATAGGCCATCCAGGCCTGCGTGAAATTCATCTGGAGCAGCGTAACTCCCTTGAAAGTCCCACCTTAGGCCTTCTGGAAAAGGGGCCATTAGTATCATTTGCCCACCAGTGTGTTAAGTTCTTTCCAATCTGTGGGTGAACACAGGTTTGTGTTACCGCTGTCTATCCTCAGAGCAAAGCATTTGTGGAAGGACATGGAAGAGTCTTCCTTTTCCCTCGCCCTTCTCTCGGAGGCATTTCATGCTCTAGCTAAATAAGAATACACCAGAGCAGAGGCTCTTGCAGCACTGGCGCTTCTGAAGATGAGTTGTGTGAATGCAATTGGCAGAATGCTGCCTGGGGGATGAGAGATGCGTGGGATGCCAGAAGGAAGAGTACAGGGGTTAAGCAGAAGAGAGTGGTCATTTTAGATGTCAAACCCGAGATCTGTTCACACGGAGCAACGTCTAGGTAAATAATCCAGTCTCTGGAAATCGTGATCCACGGAGGCTCTCCAGGCTGGGCATTCAGAAAATGAGACCTCTCTGGCTGCCGGTCACTGGGCAGCCTGGCCCAGCCTGCAGGTCTCCACTTCAGTGCTGACTGGCTTTGGTCTGGCCGCAGGACATGGAAATAGGGGCTCCAGCTGGATGCCCCTTTCTGTAAATCGCCGAGCAGAGGGAAACACATTGTTTTATCATGTTTAATTCTGGCAGGACCTCCCTCCTCGGCAGCCTGTGCTGCTCCAGCTGCAGCTGGGAAGCAGTGACTCGGCTCAGTGGCTCTTACACTCTTTATCAGGCTGGGCTTAGGCGGTCCCTGAGAGTCACCATGGAGCTGAAGGCTCAGGGATGTCACTTCCAAGGCAGATATTAAAGAGATTCCTTAAATTTAGTCCTTGCCTCTGATAGGAAAGATGCTGAGGGCAAATCCTGTCACCTCGGGTTTTTATTGGACTTCTGAGACTCACGTAGTTGAGTTGTTGGTATCTGGTGTCTGTGGCAGGTGTACAAAGAAAACCGCTTTCCCACAGTCACCCATTCAGTGAGCCATATTATCATTTATCTGCTCTATGTTTGACTTTCTTCTCATTGCTGTTGTTTGGTTGGTTTGGTGGTTTTTTTTTATAAGAAAGACAATCCCTCAAGGTGCATCTGCGTTATTGCAAACCCCAGGTTCTATAGAGCCACGTAGCACTGCGCTGTCGGTACAAGTTTCGTCCTAAACAAAGACACAGATTAACAAAAAGGGCCTTCATTTGTCTGCAGAAAAAAATATTATTTGAGCAAGTTCCTGCTGACTACAGTAAAACTCACTGGTTTCATGTAAAATACATTGAACTTTGAAATTCCCTTTCTGTACTGACACGCTGTTTGTTGCGCACGTAGGTAAAGACCTGTGGCAACGCTGCATGTAAAGGACGTCTGCTTTCATCTTCGGGTGGGGTGGTGCAAACTTTAGCTCTGAATTGCAGTCAGTGCTGTTTTTTTGTTGTCAATGCAGGGACCAGCCAGACCTCAGCACATCAAGCAGAAATCACATTGCGCCACGTCATGCGAAGGCTGGCTTTAGTGTGCTTTCCAGTATTTTTCTGGCTGGAAGATCTCTCTGTCCTTGGGACTACAGAACTGTGAAATGGGTCACCAAAAAATGTCCTTTTCTTCAGCGCTTTAAAAGGTGTAAGCCTTCGGTGGATCTCTGCCTTTCTTCTGACCCTCCTTTGTCTCCCTCCACCAAGGCACCAAATCCAGCAGTGTCATTACACCATGAGCTGGGCATTAAAGAACTTGCCAGACTGGTGATTGGTGGAGTCTTTTCTCTGTGAGTGAAATCTGGGGATTTTTAGGGGCTAAAGCGTAGCTAGGGTGTGTACAGCAAAAGGAACGAGAGGCTTGCATTTCCTGGACACTGCCAGTATGTGGTGGGATAAACACGGTGTTTGCCAGTGTAAGGAGGAGAAAATGCCTTCATCTGAGCTTTGGGCACTGCAGAGTAGGCTCTGCTTTGCGGGACAGGACCCAGAGCTGCCAGGTGGTTTGGTTTGGCGCACTCTGAGGCAGTTAAGATTTGCTGTCAGAAGGGACTTGGTGGTAATATTTGTGGGTGAGCCAGTATTTCAGACCTGCCAGGTCCTCCGTTTTGCAGAGATTAAGGAGACATCTGTTCTGATTAAGAGACAAGTAACAATGCTGAAATGAAAACTGGTGGTTCTGTTCAACTCATTTGCCTCTTTTCTTTAAACACTGCAATTTGAATTGCCTCTTTGACATCTTCTCACCCTGATTTAGTGGAAGGATTGCTGTCAGTTGTTACCTTCCGTCTTGAGCCTCTCTCTGTGGGTTGAAGAATATTGTCTGACGTGTGAAGGAGCAGGTGCTTTGACTTAGCACTTGCCTTGTGTTTTTGACACTTCTGAGGGCACGAGTGCTGAGCAGGAGTGTGCCAGTTACGTGCCCCAAGGTGTGTCCAGAGCCCCCAGCATTGTCTGTGAAGCTGTTCCTGTGGCTGGAGGAGCGCCTGCCGGGACTGACTGCCTTGTGTTGGTGCACAGTGGTGCTGGTCACACCAGCCCCATAGCCTCTGGAGAGACCTTTGCATGTGGTGGAAGCCACTATGACAGTTAGGCTCTGGCTGCAGGTAAAGCTGCTCTTGTTGAAGAGGTGACACTCACAGCATGTTCTTAGCTGCTTGGAGCCCGCTGGATGGACTTCTTCCTGCGTCAGAAGATTCAGTGAACTTAAACAGTTTAGATGGCACCCCTCTGCTAATATGGACCTCAGTCCAGGCACAACAGGCTGCCCAGCTGTGGTGGGGAGCTCCCACACAAGGTGGTGGCTGCCGCTGGGGACACTGCTGAGCACACAGCTTTTGCCCTGGCCCAGTCAGCCACGCTCCAGCTCCCCAGAGTTATGTCATGCCTTTCCCGAGTCAAGAAGTCGGGATATTGCAGGGCTGTGATAGGATTTGGCTTTGTATCAAGGAGAACAGATCCTTCAGAGGTGTGCAGTTTGTGTTGCCTCTGTAGGCTCCTGCCTGATGCTTTGTCCTCTGGCAGAGCCAGATGGGAAAAGCAGAGTTACCCCCTCAGCAGCTCCAGTTGCTGTTTGAATGAGCACATCAGATTTTATGCTTTCTTTCTACCGGTCTTTGTGTTCCTTCTCTGTGACAAGGTTCTTGCTTCCACCACTTGTTTAGTGAGTGATGAAATGCCATAAAAAAAGCACACTTAATTTTACCTCCAATGCCTAGTTGTATACATCTGTGCTTTTCACTGGGTAGTGCTGTCACGGTGACACCAAGGCGAGGCTACCACCCAAACCCATACAAGTTCTCAAGCTCTCGAGGTGTCCATCCCTGCTGAAATGAAAGCAGCAATGATGTGGGGCGGTCTGGTAGCAGGTAATGCCCCTCCATAACAACCTTACCTTGCCTGTGCACTTCCTAAGGTATTGATTGCTGTTACAAGGGTGCAATGGAAGAGGCGGCGTTGGAGCCAGGTTTTTATTTGCAGCCTCTGGTAGTGCCCAGGGGTCCAGAAGTGGGTGTCAGCTGTGCTACCCCGGCAGGGCTCCTTAGGAACGTGTGAAGGGCGGGCTGCAGCCTGCCAGGAGTTGTGCAGCCCTTCTGCTCTGGGCTGGTGTAGTCCCTAGAGGTCAGCAGAGCCTGGGTTTTGGAGCAGCTCGAGCCCACGGTAGCATCGCCCGGACGATAAAAGCACGTTTGCTGCTGTCCGGCAAGACCCCGGTTTTGCTCTGGCAACTTCAGCTGCTGCTGGAGTAGGGGGTCAGGCAGGGAGAAAGGGCATCAGCGCATGAGACGAGCATCCCTGCTTTGGAGAAGGCTGAGAGCTTGCCATGGAGAAAGACCGTGGGGAGAAGGGAGGAGAAGCAGCCCGAAGATGGATGCTAGCGTTGTCAAAGCTACGCAGGGCAGTGGGAGCTGGTGCCTGCACATCTTGGTCTCGGTAGTATGGACCGCACGGCATCCGCTGAGCTTTGTGTGCACGCATCTGTGCTCCAGCAAAGGCAGCTGAGGGGAACTGAGGTCTGCAGGCTTCATTCAGGAGGACGGGTACTGGAAATGCAGCAATTCACACAGAAAATCAATGTCAGTTTTTATCTTGTCATGCTTTCCTTTTTGGGTAATAACAGTTAGGAAATTTTTATATCCTCTCTTCTTACAGGTTTTATTACTATTTTTTTTTTCTGCATTTCTTTTTGTTTCTGCAAGACCTTTATCAGGGAAGGTTTTGAACTACTGTGAGTCATGTAACAGCAATGGGGAGTGGCAGGGCAGAGGTGTGGGAGCCAAGCACGGGCGTTTGTGACCCACTTAGGTCTGGTGACAAAGGCTGCTGATGGGTTACTCTGCTATCGGTGGGCTTCCTGGCTGCAGTGCCAAGGGTGGTCAACCATGATGCCGGACACCTACCTCCTCGGTGTGCTGCTGGCTGCAGAGAGTATTTGCCTTAACCTTGATGAATTCAGCTGTGGTTTTGAGCCTTCTGAAGTCAGTGTAGCAGACTGCAACAAAATTATTCATGCAAAACCTAAATTATGAGGCATAGACCCATGGACACTTTCTCACCTCTGTGAAACATCTGAGCCTGAGGACAAGACAGTTTTGTGGATGCAACAAGCCATGAGCTGAAGATGTGAGTGAAGTGGGAGAGGCTTGCTGAGGCCTCAAACTGTGCGGCAGGACGGCCTACCCCTAGTCACAGCGCACCGGAGCGTGTTCTTCCAGCTCTGCAGATAGCAGGAGGCACCTTCCTGGGAACCACCACAGCATGGCTCTTGATAAATTCCTTTAGGCTCTGTCAACGTGCAGTTTCTTTGTCACGTCATCCAAAAAAAGGGAGGGAGAGAACTACCTGCAGAACCAGTAATGCGATCGCTGGCAGGGCTTCATCAGCAGTCCCTGAACCCTCCCAAGCTCCCATGAGCAGTTAATTAGATAACTGGCCCCGTGCAGAGTCCCTCGTCCAAGACAGATTGCAGAGCAGCAGAGGCGTGTACCACCGGCCCCGGGAACCTGCTCTCATGCATCAGCACACAAAGGAGCTCAAGAGGGAAATGGGATAGACTGACCATCTCTGGGGGCTGCAGAAATGCGTAAGAAGCGTGGAGACAACATCCCAAAATAGGTGGGGGAGTGGATTTGGAGGACAAAAAAAGCCATCTTTGTTATTCTGGAAAACCAAGCAATGAACAGTAGCTTGCTACTTCTCTTGCTTCACAGAGGGGATACTGGCACAGGCAGTCCTGGGAACAGCAGCATCAACCTTGGGCCGGCCTGCTGCAGTTTGAGGCAAAGAGAATGGGCCAAGGAGGAGGCGTCCAGGAGGTCACAGACCCCACCTCACAGTGCACTGTGGTTCAGGAGCTGGTGTAGTACCTGAGACAAGGAAAGAGAATGGTAAAGAGGAGATACAGGAGGAGAGACCAGGAAGAGGGCATCGTAGCAAGGGACTGGATGCGTTCCTGTGTGGCCTGCCCTTGGTGATCCTGCTCTGGCAGGGGTGTTGGACTAGATGATCTCTAGAGGTCCCTTCCAACTCCTAAGATTCTATGATTCTATGATTCTATGACTGGTGGAGAAGGAGATTGGTTTGATCTGCAACAGAAATGGACATGGACGAAACAACTTGATCCAGTGACTGATTCTGAAGCAGCAAAAGCCTGGTTTCATTTCCCTCCCCTGCATGACTTTGCATTCCTTCAATGCCACGTGACTATTCTTGCATTCGCACCATGGAGGTTACCTCAGAAATGCAAATACCTGAGTTCCTAAAGAAATACGTTTGGTGGCAAAGTGCAGGGGGTAGAAGTATCCTCGGTTTGCAGGTGAGCTGTTACTGAGGACACCCACTGGGTTTGCGTTCCCTGGGAATACACTGGGCAGAACAGGCTTAGTTCTTTTGCAGTGACTCCGTCCCCCTGGAAAGTTAGCACTCAGGGTATTAAGTAGTGCTGCTGGGTTTGTTCACTAATGAACTGGCAGAGATGTGAAATCAGTGTGAAAAGACAGCACATGGTTAAGGTTATTTTACTAACATCGACCAGCAGTTACTAGAGCTTCATGAAAGGGCAAAATCCCAGTCGCCTCTTCATCTGAGCTGATTTTCATCCAGCTCCTGCTCTTTTTATCCACCTAACCAACTGCTTTACAGCTGCGTAGAGAACGCTTAAAGGGGTTCTGGCAAAGCCTTCTCTTTCTGTCTTCAGGATTTACTGGGTCACAGAGTCCCCTGTCATGATGCCCGGGCACATGGGTGTGATCAGCCGTGGTGCCTTGGAGGGCAGAGGAGAGGGATGCACCTTGAATGACCTGGCTCTGATCCAGGACAGCCTGCTGGACAGACTGCTTCAGAGCCTGGGCCAAGACTGGGGTGAGGAGCTGTGCGCTGAGCAAAACGTGCTGGAGCCGGCCGCTGGGCAGGCCGCTGCCGAGGCAGAGCTCGCCTGCGGCTCTGTGAGCAGCATGGCACAGAGGTGCACTGTCTGCCAGGGCAGGCACCCTGCGTGAGTCCACAGCCTCTAGCTCCCTGCTCCCTCCTACGCTGGCATGGGAGGTTTTCTCCCCTTCCCTGCCCTAATCGCTTATTCCTGGCCTCTGGCCACAGTTTGCTGCTCATGATGCCTCTGGTTCAACTCTGCAGAACTGCACTGTGAAACGAGTGGAGTTAAAAAAGGCAACTAGGTTTCTGTTTTCTGCTGGAAAACTGCTGCTCTACAACTCAGTCTGTTGCAACTCATTTACAGCTGCTTCAGCTTGGGGAGCGGGGAACAGGGATGGGGACAGGATGGGTGGGGACATTCTTTGTTTGGCTTTGCTGCCAAAGCTGGCAAAGCAACATGGCTACATCTCAGCCCTGCTAGAAGCTCTCTACTTTTCCCGAGCTCCCATCACTTTGCTGGCAGATTCCTACATTGCTTGAAGGAATTTCATGTCCCTTCAGGCAGTAAATGGTTCACCTGTTTTGGCGTTTATTCTGTCACGGCGTATGTGGGACTATAACATTAACAGGAATGGCACATACATCCAGCAGAGAATAATCTGCTTAATGGCTAAATAGGAAAACTGGGTATGTGAAACTGCAGGCAGCTTTGTAGTCAGCTTTGTGATGTAGTTTTCCCTTTGATAAAATTGAGAGTCATTCCAAACAGGAAATTAATTTTCCTTTTTTTTTTTATTCAATGCATGCCATAAATACAAACCTGCCCCTTGACATCTCTGGTGTAAGGGATATATTTACAGGAGTGGACGTGCCGTAGATGCCTTTATGTAACACCAGCTTCTGGCTTTGTTGGACTGATGGCTTCTGACTGTGACAGCCTGGAACAACATTTGTCTCAGCTCACACTCTGTGCCAACCCATGAACAGCTTTTACAGGCTGAACTTAAGCACTTAAAGTTTCCAGCACTGGTTACAGGGGATAAAAGGGGATAAAAAGCCACTGTGAGTGAGTTACCTTAGTCCTTTCTCAGCAGCTTTCTGACCTGCACCAGCCCCGTGCTCGAGCTGTGCAAGCTCTCACACATGCTGGCAGTTCCCAGGAGATGTTAGTAGTAGGGTGGATTTGGGTCTTGCAGTGTCAGTGCTCAGGGAACTATTTCTTTGTCTGGATTTCTCTACTGCTGCCATGGAGGGCACCTGATATCTGCCTGGGAGCCCTGTGTGCAGTCACTGTGTCAATATTTAATCATGGTAATTAGTAACAGGCTGGGTGGCTCAGGAATTCACAGCTCAGCATTTACCTCATTCACCTCACCAATCGTTCGGACATGTAAGGGATATGTCTACAGCAGAGAGAAGCAAAGGCTCGTGTAAGTGTAGCTGACCCATTTGTTTGGTAAACATTTTATTTATAGGCTTTCACAAATGCATCTTCCTTTTTCTCTGGTGGCACATGACGCTGTAAACCTAGGAATAGAGGAACTGCATTCCAGCTCAAAGCAAATAGCTTTTGTAGCTAATCCATGAGCAGCTACCCTTCATGGCCAGCATTTTAAGACTTTAAAGTTCCACGGACTGGTGGCAGTGCAGAAGGCAGTCTTCTTTCTCTGAAAACTGGAGTAAGGGAAGACCCTGCAGGCCTGACATAGCTCCCACAGACTGGGAGAAGGACTGTGGCACTGTGCTGCAGCAAAGTGGGCAGCAAGGCAGGGAACCGGCTACTTATCTCTCTCCCCTTGCATGTCTGAACTGAGTTGTCCTCTCTGTGCCTCCTGGTGAGATCCACGTGCCACCACAGCACCAGTGTGCCCACTGTCTTGCACCAAGCAGAAGATACTCAGGGTATCCTTGTCGCCTTTCTCCGGTGCCCATGTGCACGTGCTGCTGCGTACGCGTGAGCTACACTCATGTAAAGACCCACATATTTATTTTTATACAGATAGAAATAGCTGTTTTGGGTCTGCTGTTTTCCAAGGACATGAGGATTTGGAAGGGGCCCTTTTTCCCCAAGGAGGCAATTAGGTAGTCTACGTATTTTAATAAGGGCTGTATCCTGCTCTGCCAGGAACAACTGCCACAACAGCCGAGTGGGGCAGCCAGAGAGCGTTTGGATTAATCATTTTTCGACAGGACCTGGTCCCTGTGGAACATTCATAAATAATTAACCTTTCTGGGGAGTGCGGGAGCTGGCTCATTGCCACAGACTCGCAACAAAACAGACAACAAAACCCCAACCAAACCCCCAACCTTTTCTAATTAGTGATGTGAAGCTTCCTACTAAACTGAGCCCAGAAACAGACTTCTTGTTCATACAGCAGAGGAGAGGGCAGGACATTAGCATCCCTGTGGGCTCATCAATGACAGAGGGAGGGGGAAATATTTGGAGTTCTGATGAGCGCGGATGGCAGGAGGTGAGTGAATAGAGAACTTCGCTTGGAGCGTGACAGCTGCAAGGCTCCGCGTCCTCTCCGCTGCTGACAGCAGTGCCTCCTGGAGCTTTTGTTTTTCTGCAGCCGGGATGACAGCCTGGTGCGTCTTTTCACTGGGGAGTGTGTTCGTTCCCTCCAGACACGGATGCTGTGCACATGGGATTTAGCATTGTCCCCATGCCCTCCTTAAGTTAGCAAAGATCTTTGATTTATGACAACAGCTTTGGCTGGACCTGACCAGAGTTGGCAGTGCTCACACATGCAGCTAAGGTGTCAGGTCAGAGGGCCTGGGAACCCCCAGCCCAGGCTGGAACAAGCACCAGGGACACTCTGCTCTGGGGATTCCCAGTTGCTCTCCAGTACAGTGTACTCGCCAGAAACACACAGGTCCAGATGAGGCAACATGCAAAATCCACCGCTAACCTGACACCCATGGAAAAATGGAGAACAAAGCGATACCTGCTGAGGATGGAGCGTACCAGAGACTGATATGGTGTGTCCACCTGTGGGTGACAGCTGGGCCTCCATACAGAGTGGTTTTGCAGCAGCTAACAACCAGTTCTTGATGCCATTTAAAAAAAAAAAAAAAAATTCCATTAACCCCTGGGGTGCTGGAAGTGTCCCTTTGCCTTTGTGTGATTCTGTCTCTACATTACCAAAAGGTCTTCCATGAAGCTTTATTATGACTGGTAGTGAATTAAGAGGCAAAATTTTATAGTCAAGGATTGAGCAGTTAAAAAAAACAAAACAAAACAGACTTTCTTGGATACTGGAAAATGAAAGAAAAAATTCCAGGGCAGAAGGGCTAATTAAAAAAACAAAAATCTGCTTTACTATGAAAACCCTTGAGGGGAGATAAAAGCTGGAGGGAGGTACATGCTTGAATAATAAGGCCTTAGTAGGTCTGGGTCCATGTCTAATACAAAGCATTGATTTTGGCTGCTTTATGAAGTTAGTTATTTGATCAGAAAAATCTAATTTAAAGGGATACTGCCCACTAAGATCACTCTGATGGAGAAGTCTGGATTGCAGTCATAAGTAACTACTCATTTTTTTTTTTTAAATTAAAGAGATGAGTAAAAAAATCCCTTGGGTAATTACTTGATTTCATATAGCTGCTAAAATGAGTGGTGTGTCTTGGATTCTCTCGCTGTGTCCACTCCTTGCAATCTTTGTTTGGCCTCTTAGCGGCTCATCAGGAGTAGAAGGCTGAAGAAGTCTAATGTAAAATATAATGGGAAGACATGATTAAAACAGCAGCAAAAGATAGAAGCTGTCCAGATAGAAGCCAGGGAGAGGAGGCATTTCCATAAGATACTGTAAACACTTGATTTAAAACTGGGCTGTTTCCAGTACTTAAGTGGAAATTTGACACATCGTTCTCAGGGCAAATGTATTTTATTTCAAAATGACAGGTAAGGAGTGAGGCTGCACCACTGACACTCCTCAAGATATTAAGAATAGTACTCCTAGACTCATCTAACTTTATATAAGTATCTTTATCTGAGCTTGGGGTTTGAACTTCCTTTGTAGTTATTGGGAAGAGTGTCAGTCATCTCACCCCAGTGCAGACATCTCAACAGGGCAGATGACTCCTGCCTTACAAGTACCTACTTCATTGATCAAGGCCAGCTCAGATGTAGAAATCCGAGGTCAGGTGAGGTCATTTCCACCTTGACCGCCGGAAGATGCAAGTTAGACAAAGAACACTTGGAGACTCTTGGATTACAGCCACCTGACAGAGTCCTACAAGGAACCAAGAAATGAATAGGAACATCGGGACATTTCTCTTAGAGCTGCCAATCAGTATCAGTGTTGAGTAAGTGACCTGGTGCTTATTCACAGTGTCAAGTAGCACTGAACATCAGTTTGGGGCATGTTAGCAAAGACACCTAAAAATTAGGGATCTGTCCTTATTTTTGTGATTTGAAGGCTCTTGGTCAGAAGTGATTAGGCACTGAAGTGTGCACGTTATAACATGGCATGGTGACTCGGCTAGACATTTGGTGACCTAGCTGATGAGGAAAGGTGATCTCAGTCTGTTTATGAGAAGCAAAATGCTTCCAGCAATGTCCAGATGAAAAAACAAGTTGTTGTGTGGTAGCATCTCACTTCCATATGGATGGGTGGAATCCTGTGAGAAACACCTGCCTTGGGCCCAAGTCCTGGAAATGCTCACGCATGCGCTACCCTGTCGGCACATCGGTGGTGTCATCTGAGTCAGTAGCCAGGCTTGTGACTGCCTAAAAAGGCAAGTTACATTCAAATGCTTCTTGCTGCTGGAGTACGAGGACTGCGGTGGACCGCTGGTGGGCCCTTGCTGTTGAGGTGTAGGCAGAGGTGTGGAGACTTGCCATTCTCTTGTGACAGTGACGAGTGTCTCTAATGAATGAATTTGAGTTGCTCCCCCCACTCAGATGAAGGCAAAGAGCCCTGGCTAGAAGCGTTAGCATCACTGCCCACTTTCTGGCAAGCAGGACATGAACTCATCAAGACACTGGGAACAGTGAGATTTGGTTTGTAGTTTTGGCTTATTTTATTGTTTAAGTTGAGAGAATTGTAATGAGATAAAGTACCCTCTGTAAAAAAGCTAATTGGATTTAAATAGCTTAATTAATGGAGACAGTCACCCCTCCATAAACCCTTTTATTTTTTTCCAAATAATGGGAGTCTACAGCCTACAAAGTAAAAATGGACACATACTGTATGACAGAGTGCTCAGGTATTGGTTGGCCATAACGTTATTGATGGCTGATGGGGAAATGGGCATAGTTCTTCTGTTAAGGTTTTTATTGTTCAGGTGGCTACACGTACATTCAAATGTTGTGAGCCAGACAGCAAAATACTCACCGCTAAGAACAGGGGAACTTTGTAGTTTGTTTTTTTTCCTTTAAAAAAATATAACCCAGTTATAACAGAGAAATAAAATATGACAAAATGGCGAACAACCGAGCGACATCAAGGTTGAAGTGCTGGCCTTCCGCTGAAGTGAAAACAATTCTTATTTAACCTGCGGAACTTATTCTTGCAATTACTGTTCATATTGATTAAGCTGATGAATTTACAGCTGTAGCATTCTTGGTCACAATTTAACAATAGTGAAAGGACAACAATTGTGCCACATTCCTGCTGCCTGTTGGAGCAGGGAAAAGATAAGAGTCTCCTGGTAATAGAGGCATGCCTGTTCTCTAAAGGGACACCTCCCGTAGCCTCCAGGAATTACCTGAACTAGGTAATACTTAGCTGATAGTAAATGGAGAGAAGTCTTTCTCGGAATACCCACGGGATTCACTGAGCACTAGCAGAATTTCCCCTCCCTCTGACTCCGTGGGAAAGAAGTATCAGAAAATAAAGATTGCTGCTTTAAGTGGCAGGGAGTGGTGACACAGGGCCTGTTTTTTACTTAAAACAGGGCATTGTGGTATGTCTGATCAATAAATTTATACTTCTTTTGTAAATTTATGGTCACAGTAGTTAACAAAACCCAGAGGTGACAAGAGTATGCAAACTAAACTCTTCCTCAGCAACCATTAAAGCTACTGCTTTTCAAATGCAAAGTGTAAGAGTATATGCTTGACTATGTTTGAGTATGTACAAGAATACGTGTTACGTCTGAAAAATGTGCATTTGCATAGCGACCAGCTCCTTTTCTGGGAATTCTTATAACAGGAAACTACTAAAATAAAACACAAATTACATGAATAATTCAGAGATCTCATTGGTATGAATCCACTTCATAAAACATGTGCATGTGTGAATGGGAAGCCAACTGACCAGAAGATAAAGAGCCATGAGCTCATTGTGGAAAGAAAGCTATTTCTAGTTTAATTTAAAATAAATGTTTTCTATTTAAGGCTTCACATCATGCTCTATTAAATTGTAAGAGTGAAAACAGGTTCAGAGTTAAGAAGAGATGGCACAGCAAGATGTGATGTGTCAGAAATGTAATTGTATATTATACACTGATGCTCTGCTTGTCTTTAATTTGTTGGAGGCAGACCAAACAGGGAAGCTGATCATAGCCAGGAGAATCTTAACCCTCAGGAGTCCAATCCCACAGCTCTTATATACAGCAATAATATTTCCCCGCTGTGTAATCAATAGGGCAATTTATGTTAGTTAAGAATTCACAGGAAGTAAATCCCCCAAAGCGCGGTTAGTCTCTGGGGCTGGAGGTGAGAGCTGTCTCTGAAGATTAGGCCATAAAGATCAAACCCACAAATAATAGAGGCCGATAGAGTCTTTGAGATGGATGAAACCCTCACAGGAGCCCTCTGATCCTTACAAATGGTTTTGCATTTAGCGCTGCTGTTGTTCTACAAGTCATCTGTTGTATAGGTTTTGGTGATTCACCACAAGCATGTACTCTGCATACTATAGAATACCGTGTTTAGTTCCCTCAAAATTCCCTCTTGTTGCAGGTTTTGCTTGTCCCTTAAAATCACGCACGGGCATTGAATGCACGGAGTGCCCTGTGTCTGACTTCACTGCTGCATTAGACATAGTCAGGGCAGATCTAGGGATACAATGGGACAACAGACCGGACGGCATGTGCGCAGATTTGAAATTGTTGGTTCCTGCCTCCTCTGGGGAACGATGGAGGAGCAGAAGCAGCTGGTCTGCAGAGGAAGTAAAGCGTAACATCTCTCAGGGAGCGCTGGCTGCCCAAGCACCTCTGGTTCTGCCAGTCCCGTGCCGTACGCTGGTGAGAGCAAGCGAGCTCAGGCGGCTGTTTTGCAGGCTGTCCTCTATTCCTGTCTGCACACCACTGTTATAATTGCCCAGCCTGGGCACCTTGCTTCAGTCCACAGAGTGGTGGTTGCTGCATTGCAGCACTTCTCCCTGCGTTGGGCCTGCAAATGGCAGCAATGACGCTGATAGGGTTGGGCGTTATACGCTGTTTGGACAGGCTTGTAAGCCAAATTTGGCCCTTAGTGTGTTACAGGAGGAAAACGAATGGCATGGAAAGCACCAAAGTGCCACTAACACAAAAAGGCTTGATAAACAAACATCTTTCTCCGTGCCCTCGTCTGGGCTTGCTGGCTTCATTGACTTTAATGGAGTTATTCCAGCCGACAACAGCTGAGAATACAGCCCTCTAGACTGTGCTTTGCCACGTACAATTCCTGAGAGCAGTGCGGTTTATTGTCTCATTTGTTGGTTCTGCCATCCGGCACAGCTGCCTTATATCCTCCTCCATTCACTCTCCCCTGAAAACACCTTTTGTGTTGTCTATAGACATGTCACTTCTCCCTTGCCAAATATTAGCTTTATGACTGAATACTTCTGATTCCTTTTGAAATCACCTCACAATGTTACCTTTTTCCCCTTGACAACACCCTCAGGTGTCTGCAGTGTTGTATGGTGTTTCCACATGCAGTAAGGGTTAAAATAATACAGCTCCAGTTTTGCAAATATTTGTGCATCTTTACAGCTTTAATGGATCTCAGTGACTATAAATAGTAAAAGGAAAGTAAATAATACACTTCTTCCTGTGAGTCACGTGTAGGTTTGGTACATTTCTGAATTCACCTCCTGAGAGAAGCAGCCTTGTCTCCATTGTAAGACAAATACGTATCATCCTGTGATGGCACCACAGGGTCAAACTGTCGCTGATGAAAAGTCACGGATGTCACATGTACCGAGATGAGACATTTAACCTGAAAACTCTTGTGGTTGATACAAAACGCAGTCTCCCACAAAGGCCTGTGCTCGTCTACTGAGGGATGGGATTAGGAATTCTCCTGCAAGATTTCCACTTGTCCACCTCAGGTATAGCAGCTCTTCAGAAAGAGGTAATTTGCTGGTAATTTCAGTCAATACTGATTGTATAATTAGAGAAAATGAGATATATTGCTAAAGATCAGGAGCAGGGAGAACCAAACACAAGAGAAAACATCTGAACACAAAGGCAGGGGTGGCACAGGGACCATACAGAGAGAGAACTCTTCTCCATTTCACTGGTGCTTCTTTCCCACTTGTACATACACTGCTGGGAGACTAACTGAACGAAGTAACAACAAGGGTGAGATGCAAGAAGAGGAGCTGTGACTGATTTCTGTGACTCCCTAATAACAGACTGGCAAGCTGGCGGAAAGGATCACTAAATGCCATGTCCAAGATCAAAGAGAGGACATGGTTCACCTAGCTGGGCATTCGTGCAGGGCTTTGACTACCTGAAGCCTTCAGAAAACCATCATTTTTACTCTTCTCACCTGTAATCTCTTTTCACATCTGTTTCCCTCTAGACTCATCCATGAACTTGTTAGTCTACCTTGTCTAGTTGTTACATGCTTCATCACGTTAATCAAGGAGCAGAACTTCAGCTCATTCCAATGGTTTTTTACCAAGAGGAAATCAAGACTAAGGAATTTTTTTGTTGTTCCCTTCCTTCCAAGTGTTGAACCTTATATTGGATGAAATAGAAAATAAATCTCTTTTTGGGAAAAATAAGGATTGACTGGTTCTATGCCCGATCCTGTTCCTTATTTTGCCTCCATCTGAATATAGTGTCTTGTAATTGGAAGACCTATCGAACCGGCGATCAAATTATTCTAGTGTATATGGAGTTCAGATTCAAATAGCTGTATATGGGCATCCCACAAATGTAGATCAAATAAATCAGTACAGCAGGAGAAATTTATCTTACCCAGATATCCAAAGCTGACAAAATATGTCTGAGACCTCTACTAAAATGAAAGTATGATGTATAGCAAACAGCTTGGAGAAAGAGTAGCAATCAATACATTGAAGACAAGAAATGAAAAACGGGGCTGTAAATTTAAGCACCCCTACTGCCACACTACTTCTGAAGCAAGTCTGACAGACCTTTCGTGCTTTTACGGATGCAGCAAAGTCATGCCTGTGATATTCAGAATCCACACTGAAGCTGCAGTTCTGTCAGAGCCTAAGCTGACCTAGGTGCCTGGGTACCTGCTCCTCTGCCCCACAACACAGCTGGATGGATTTTCTAGCTTTCCCTCACACTGGCAGAAACATACCTAATCCTGCTGTGAGTTGGTTTGGAGAGCTAAACTGGAATATAATGCTGCTTTTTTTCTTCCCCCCATCCAATGACTTGACAGTTTCTCTCCCTTAACTGGCTCACTGTATGATCGGACAAGTATCAGTGAAGAATGGAGAGCGCATCTAAGGAAAGGTGGAGGGCAAGCCCACCTCAGCGTATACTAAACTGCTGTGGAATTGCAGCGTTAAGCACACAGCCTCACTCCCAATCATGCATATGTCTGTATGTGGATGTTTCAAAAGACCTACACATTCACCTTACTGCAGTTGCTTACGTTTACTTTGATAAGGGGTTTTTGAAACACTGGGTTCACTTGTTTTGTGAGCTAACCACACGAACCACCATACTTTCTGGCACTTCCGTTAACAAAAAATGCTCCTATCCATCGTGGCTGTTCAGGAAATTTTCCTAGTAGGACCCCACTGCGCAGTGTTTTCTTTCTGGAGTCTGAAAATAGTCTGAAACGATTCTGACGAGAGAGGCAAATGCAGCCCAAACCGCTTGCTTCCATTCAGGCTTTGACTCAAAACCTTATTGACACCATTGTAGGTGTCAACACTTGATACATAATACATGAATACATTTTAGCAGATGGAGAGGAATGGAAATGAAGCCAAGATGCAGTTGAGACTGGGTTTGGAATTGCTGGAAGGAGGAGGATGAAGAAAGGAAAGATGCCAAGAAGGAAGCAGAGCAGAAATAGAGAAAGGGAGGTGGGAAGGAAGGGAAGTCACTCCTACTGAGTTCTGCTGAATCAAACACTAGCAGAGTGGAAGGATGATAAACAGTGCATTACCTTCTGCAGCAGAAGATGAGGCTTTGCCTTTGCTCATTCTGTGAAGCTCCCTTTGAGACGAGCAGCAGTTGTGCTGTGGACAGAAAGCATTGTGCTCACCTGTATTCATAGTGTACCCCAGCCTCCATACCCAGGCTGGAGTTTGTTCTCCTCCGCAGGATGAACAAGATACCCCCTCAGAGGCAGCTTAACTCAAACAGCCCAGCAACCACCCATTTTAGATTAACAAGATTAACCCGCTGCCTAAAACCGATAGCTATATCAATGGTACAAGTTGCATTAAACGTCTGAAAGGGTTTTGTCATAACTAAAAATTATGATCATTCTAGATTAAATAGATATGGGATATTACCATTCATCACTCAGGCTGTAAAGAAATTTATACTTTTTTTAAAAAACTCATCACTGTGCAGCAGAAACACATGAAATAGGGATGAACTGCTTGCAAAATAGCCCTTCCAATCTGCCAGTGATAACTATATACTTATGCTCTAATAAAAAGATGCCAGAGGACAAAATAAGAAGAAATGTGCAGACAAAAGCCAAATTTAAGGGAACTGCACTCTGGGAACCAGGTTACCAAGAGTTGATATTGTCCTTGTATCAACCAGGGAGAGAATATGATTTTCAGAAATCCCTTCACATTTTCTAAAGAGGAGCTTCTATGAATCTTCTCCTTTCTTCCTCTTCCTCTGGTGTTTATGTGCTGAATATTCACACTTCTTTTCTTAGAAACACAGCTGATTTGTCCCAAAGTCACTGTATTTAAAAGATAAGTGTATTAAATAATGATATTCATTATTCTTATGCTTTTCTTTCTCAAAATATAAAAGAAAACTACAATTCAATACTCAAAGCAAATTTCCCTAGCAAAACAAGGGATCTTTTCTATTTCAGATCCTTGGTAGCTCCGTTTTTGTAGAGCGGATCAGTTTGTCTGCTTTCAGTCTCAGAATTTGCTTACCTAGCCTTCAGCAAGTGCTGCGCACAAGCATAAGTCTGACAAACTTGATTTATGTTAAGAACTAATTTTTCTGTTGTCATACCCTGCAAGATGATCAAGACATTAGTACAAAGTAACAAAGGTAAGTGGGCTGCTGGTTTCACCAGTGAAATTCCCCTTGCTGTTGATGTCCCACCAGTAATTTCCTTGTCCCCTCGGGTGAAAAGGGCAAAAAATGGTTATCTGGAAGGATGGCTGAAAGGAGAAGTTTGCCTAGAGGGTGGCTTCAGCCTCATAAGGCGGGCACATTTCCTATTCCAGAAGAGGAATTCTGGAATAGGCACATTCCTATTCCAGCCAGCACAACGTCTCCTGCACGGCTGCGGCATGGCGAGCAAAGTAAATGTTTCCTTCAAATAGGGAGCACAACCAGACTAGAAATCCCTCAAAGCCTCCACGCCACAGTGGAGAGAGATGAGGCAATTTGCTTCAGTTATGCCAGGGGTTTGCTTCCATCAGCGGGAATGAATCATACCCACATGTTAGTGTTTGCGCAGCTCTTACCACTGCGCATAAACAATTTCTGCTTCTGTAAGAGGAAGTGTCCACCTGGACAGTAGCAAATAGAAGGGAGTACAAGAATCACCGAACACTGATCATCATGACATCTTCATGTGAGAAACATCTTCAGCCACCCCAGCACTGCCTGCCCACAAGCTCCATGCCACCGCCTAGGCAATTACACCCTGCCTGATATAAATGATCATTCAGTGCCATTTTTATGCAGTGCGAGCACAGGAGTGTATACCGTGTGCTACAACACTTACACTCTGCTCAATCTCCACCATCAGTCTTTGACATTTTAGGCATGTTTATCCCCAAGATTTACAAGGGCAATGAACGTTGCTAGTACTTGCCACTACAGCTGTCAGACTGACTTGATGTTCTTTCCCAAGGGAAATCTGTTTCTGCATCTGTTACTGTTGGTGCAGTTTACAACAGGCTTTCAGCTAAAGGGTTGTTGCTGTGAATCTGTGGCCTCGCTTAAAAAAAACGACAAAAGTCTTACTGCAAAAAAGTCAGAAAACTTGTAATGTTTTGAGCAGGCTTGGAGTTCCGCTAAACAGTGAGTGGAAAAGCCAGAGGATTCCAGTCCAGAATGCTCCTCCGCTGCAATTAGTATTGGGAACTGTCCAAAAAGGGAAAGACATGGATAGATTGCAGGTTCTTTTTGCCTCTAAAGCTGATTAGCTGCAATACGTCAATAATGAGAAGATGCTTTAACGAACAAATACTGCCTCTTTTTCTGCTGGTGCACTGTCCAGACACTTTTATTTCCCCCCCTGTTGTTTATCATTTAAAAATATTTCCCAGACAATTTCTCCAAGTCTTCTCTGATCTGAAGCATACTGATACTAATTTTGCAAGTGTAAGAAACAGGCAGGTCTGATATTGCATCTGATTCCTGATAAGGCAAAAGCAGCTTTTAGCACTGGGTGTGCCATGGACTGTGGAAAGTGAATTCCAAACTGCCATTTTCCAATATTCTCTGTAAAATGCATTCTTGTAGGCTTTCTATGCAGCTTTCTCCTTTTTATTAAAGAAAATAAACAAACATGGAATACAAGGAGCAGGAAGACAGCTGCAGTAAACTTGCTCGATGATTTAAGTGGATATTAGTCGATGTTTTTGACAACGCTTACTGAAGTCTAGTTACAAGAATCTGAACAGAAAGTCTGGTTATTTGCTCCAGATACACAAAAAGGTGCATGGAGGATGGAAAATGAAAACAGAATTTTATTATTATTATGATTATTGTTGCTAGATGATAAGAAAGTGCCTATTTGCCACTTCCTCCCTATGTGTACACGTACCCGTCTCTTTTTATGTTCACTGCCTGTCCACAGCTTGTCTTATACATGCATCTCGTTATGTCTCATTATCACATTTCATTCCCATGCTCTTTATAGTGCAAAAGAAGGTGCGTATTTGGTTACGAAAATGCTGGAGGGTGTAAGGGCTTTTTTTGCATGGGAGATGCTGTATTACCATGTCAGTCATTGCTCCTTCTTTCTTAGTCTTTGCAGATTGATCCTGCATAAGCCTCTACTGGGGTGCTTCTGTCACTGAGGAAGCTGGGATTTAGATAGAAAAGTCTCAGCCCAGGTCCATTGGCATGTGATTCACACACTGTTATCAAACTGGCACTGTGGGGCCCAAAGCTTTCCTCCCACCATGCTGAAAATCTGGTTTAGAGCTAAGCATAACTTACAGGTTGCTGGGGGAAGATTGCCTTTCCCGGTTGAACTCTTTCATTCTAGGCCTACATATAATCTCTTCCTTTTTTATTTTCCAGAAGGGTTGTTGTCTATTAACCAGCCTCGCTACTGAAAGAGGAGTAGGGGTGGGGACCGCAGGCTGCTTCTCCTGCATCACTGATGCTGGCTGGGCATGTTGTTTCTACACGTTATCTGGGCTCCTGCTGCAGTTTGTCCCCTGAGAGTGTGATGAGTGAAGAACTTTCTGCTGCTGTAGCCCGCTGCTGAGATACTTCTTGCTTTCTCTTTTGAGGCAAGCTGTGAGGTTTGACCTATGTTCAGCAGGAGATACCACCAAGTATCGGGACCTGAAGGCTGCCTGGGTCTCTTGGAGGAAGCTTTCTTTTCTTGGAGGCAGTGGGGCGTGCAGAGAGACTGCAGTGGGAAAGACCTAGGCGCCTTTGCCACGAGAGAGGAGTAAGAGTGGATGGAAGTAGAACTGCAAAAGCAGCATGGCAGCATATCTGCTCAGAAACAGTAAACCAAAACCCATTTAACTGGAATAGCTGGATTAGCAGTGGCTGCTGAGCAGTGGTGGTTGCTGTGACCTGGGGTGTAGGCACCTTGTGTTCAGCTACACTCCCCAAAAGGCAGTGATCGCTGAAAACAAGCGCTTACCTCACCCACATGCCTTGCCTGCTGTGTCCTGGGGTAACTACAGATCCAGCACATTGATCAGCTGCTGGTAGAGGCTCTGTTACCCAGAGGTGGAGCAGGAGAATGGCTGTAGCATGGCGAGAACAGTGGCAGCAGCAGGCAGGCCTGTGGGAGAGAAGGGGTGTTGTGCTGCTGCCAAATCAAGTGGTTCTCCTTGATTTGTTTCCCTTCTTTTACAAATAGCCAGTGACTTAGTGACAGAAAAAGATATTAGTATGCCGTCCTTTGCCTTCTAGAGCATCATCACCCTTCTCCCTGTTGTTTGGCATCTTGCCCATACCCAGCAGGCACTTTCAGATGCAGATTTCTCCCTGAATAGGTATGGCGGGGCTCTTTGTCTTCGTCTTTGCCTACCTTCATTAGCAGCTCTGCTGTTAGGGGCCTCGCTCAGATGTGGGAGAGAGCAGGGCCCAAGAAGCAAAGAATACCGACTCATTACCATACAAATGGAGGAGTGCTCTAGCTGTGCAGGGGGAGGTATCTTCACGAGGCATGAGTAAATACCGTGCCAAACAATGATTAGAGAGCGCTTAGGCACCACTTAAAATTCATCCTGGATAGGCTGGATAACATATATCCATATCCACAAAAATTGATTCACTTAGAGCCTGCAAATGGCTTATAGATGTCTCCTGAGATAGGGGCCTTGCCTGGGGCATGGTGGACATCTGGCACCAAGCCAGCAAGCTGTGACAAGAAGGCAGATGAGGACAGGCACCTCGAGATGGTCTCCCACGTGTCTGTGCACGTGTGGCTCACAGGCCAGCTGTCCCCAAGGGTTCACTGGGGTCCTGGCTGGGTGCTGTGCCCACATTCCCAGGGTGTCCACAATTACGGACCAGCTCACCTGAGTGCTTCCTTTGCGCTGCACTAGGCTGGGTTATAACCCTAGATCCTTGTCCTGTCAACAGTCACACTGGCAACCTGGGGAGGGACATTTTGCAGGAAAAACACTTCAAATGAGGCCTTTCTAGTTATGGTCCATGGGTTTTTGGAAATAAATGATGGAGCAGCTTGGGTGGTACAATGCTGAGAGTTATGGGATACACTCAGGGCACAACTAAAGCGCTTGTACAGTTCTTGCACCTCTGTTCATCTGTCCTGGCTCACGGGAAGCGGGACTAGGATGGAGATGGACAGTGGCACTTGGATGGAGCCCTGCAGTACGGCTGCGCGTGCTCTGGGTGGGTCTGCCGCTCGCTTGAGTTAAACCTACAAGACAGATCCTGAGAGGCTGAACCTGAACAATTTGGTCTAGGAAAACTTGATTTATCAAGTCCCAACTTCTTTCTTGCTACCATTGGAACATTTTCTGGAAGCGTTAGATAATGTCTGCCTACACAAACAGCCACACAACACGCTGGATTTGCAACCGTATAATTACACCTTCCAAAATAATAAATTGTAGCCCTTTAAAGACATGAACAGGTAGGTAACAAAGACTTTGATGACCAGACCCTGGAAGGACTTCAGAAGCACTGCCTCCTGTGGAGAAGAAGAGCATCTAATCATCCTTTCTGGAACCTCCTTGATTTGTGGAAAAAAAAAAAACAACAAAAAAAAAACACCAAAAAAATCCCCTCCACATTTCTTTGAAAATCAGCATAAGGCTGTCTGTAGAAATCTGCTTTCTTTCCTTTAAGGTTCTCACTTTTCAGACACACTCATTTGATGGTGTGTAAAACACATGTAAGCCTCCTAGTAATAACTATGCTTTCAGATCTTTATTAACCAGTAGAACTGGGAATTTGGCATATCCCAGACCTGGAAGTGGAGGGTAGGGAATAGATCTTATGAGCTCTGTGAGAACAAAAATTTGGAATATAGTTCAGGATTTCTTGAAAATGTTGACCAACTGACCTACCTAATTGACTTGTGCCAGGCTGTAGCCCCATTAAAAGGTTCCAGGTTTATCATATGCCTCTTAGAAAGGTGTCTGAGTGAGCTTTTTCTGCAAAGACTATTCACGTGGTTCCAGTTATGCTGGACTCTAGTAAATATGTCAGGATTTTTAGCATGTGTGTTAAAGAAGTGAAGAGGTATGTCAGTCTAGTTTATCCACAATTGCAGCACTAGTGCGGCTAAATCCATTTCTAAATCAAATCTAGTTCTGCTGTTTCTGTGACCAAACCACACACAGAAAGGCCTTAAGAACTGAAACGATAAAACCCCAAGGCGCAGCAGTTTGTAACTGTCTTGGCCCTGCAGGGACAGGCTCCTGGGCCAGTCGTCCTCTGCCAGCCACGGACAGGTTGGAGTCGGCCAGGGCAGTTGCCCTGAGCTGGCTCTCGAGTCTGTCCCATCCCAGAACCATCCTGCTCAGCGTAAAGGGGGAGGTTTGGGGAGGATGGGGGCTCCTGCTCCCGCTCCTTCTCTTCCCCACCCCTGGAGGGGTTCGGTCACCATCCTGCTCCCCAGGATGCTCTCCTGTTTATTGTGACCACCCGGCGATCGCTGGGCTGAGCATAACTTGATAGGCTTTATATTGGTAACAGTTTGGCCGTTTCATTAAATCCATTTTCATTTCAACCGGTGGGTCTCTTCTCCTTTCCCTGAGCCCCCCTCACTGCTGGGGACGGGTTACTGGGTGGTAGAGCAACTGCTGTAGTTTAGTCTCAGATACAGGATGAACAGACATCAGGGCTGATAATTGAACTTCTGTCTGAGTTGGCAGACAGCTCTGTTAGCAAACAGTGATAGAGAGAGAGAAGCCAAATTCTCTACTGGCTGTCAGTGGGACTCATCAGTTTTGACAATGGTTCACCCTACCTCTCTGAAATGGGGTGAAAGGCCCTATTCGGGCACAGGCAAAGCTGGTTCCATCTGGCATACTCTTCCTTTATCATGAGTTTTCCTCTACAGATTATTAAAGTCCTGTTTTACATAATGCCCCCCCGATTTGCCCCTGGATTCCCAGCTCATTCCTGTCCTATTGCTTCAGTTTTGATGCTCACAAGACACTCTAATGAGAACTAATTTCCTACCTGAGGAAGCCCTCATATGCATCGCACAGTGATGTTAATGAAAACAATAGATGCTGTAGCATCTCACTCCTAAGATGTTGTGATTGTGACAGCAGCATTAAGAGTAAAAACATTTATTTTATGTCAGCTGCTGACTGACAAAATATTAATCGATTCTGTTCCAGTACAGGTCATATTGGTAAACTCCCAGGTGAACTCAGAAGTGGCTTCTCTAGCCACAATGACCTCTACATGACAAAGTATTCCCGTGACCCATTTTTAGAGATATATCCTGCTCCATTTTCAGAAATGTTTATCGTATGTTCTGTGCCTCAAGGCTCTGCTTAGCAGGCTAGCCTTAGTGGCAGTTATGTTTGTGACTTGCATTTGCATAACTTGGATACCGTGACTTCTATAACAGTTCTGTGTTTTCAAAGCTCTTCTTATCATTGGGATCTAATAAAAAATGTATTGACCTTCTGTGCTTATTACGGTCCTTTTACTTACTGTTCAAGCTTCTTGCAATTTGTAATGTGTTTTATCCTGACAAAATGATAAAGAGGTGGAGAATAGAAAGGACGGAACTGAATCAACAGGAGACAAAGTGACTTATATGGAGCCCAAATAATCAAGTCAGATAACAAAAAAAAAAGGACAAGTTTCCTTGTTACCTCTGTTGCAGCTCTTCAAGCACTGCATCCTCTCCAGGTTCTTCCACTGGGAGAGAATTCCTCATGTGAATAATTTTAGATTTAATAACAGGTTTTCAGCATCCTTATTCACTTTTCCTTTTTCTCTTCCATTTGAAAAATGGCCTTCATAAAAAGGGAACTGCATTAAGATTTCTCCTTCAGTCTCTACTGCAAACAGGGACCCAAACCAAAGGTCTGTCTTGAGTGCTATCAGTAGAGGCACATCAGATCAGGTGAGTTACCACTGTTGAAAATGGCATTGTAATTTCGTCAGACAGAGCAAACTATCAGATCATCAAATACAATTTGAAATCATATGAAGTCTGAAAGGATTCTGGAAAGAATCATTTTCAGATAACAGCAAGGAGAATTACTCAAAATATAAGGAGGGAGCTGCAAAAAAGCTTGTCAGTTCAAGGGGTTTTATGTATTTGTGATTTTTTTTAAGCATTGTTTTCTTCCACTGTTGTTGCCTAAAACTGCACTCCATAACTGTCATCATGCAATTACATTTTCCTTTGCTTGCTGAGGACAGACAGCTTGAATTAGAAGCTGTTCACAGTCAAATTCTGAAGGATCTGGATATTAATTCCGATACGGCAGTGGAGTAAAGCAGGGCGGCTCCAGCCCTTCCAGCCTCACGGGGAGGTGGCTGAAGGGCCACGCAGCAGCTCCTGAGCCGACACCGTTCCCAGCCATGTACTTTTTGCTGAAACACATCAAGCTGTCTCTATCCCTCTGTCAGCTGCAATCCTGCCAGTCTCTAAGATAAGGGCAAAGTTGGCAGTTGTGTCAGCCACCCCAGGTTCATCTGCTGCTGCTTGGCTCTGTACACTGCCAAAACTCTGTCATTCCTGTCTCATGGGCACTACTGTTTGTAAAACCAGTCTACTGCTTTACAGAAGTTACTCCTTCACCCCAGCTTGGGGATGTGTCAAGGTCCTGAGGCACTGACAGGCCTTGCAGAGACTCTGTGACTGGGGCAGTGGTCCCACAACCCCTGTCGACAGGCAGCCCTGACTCCTGTACAAACAGGAGCGTTCCCTCCACTGCACTGTACTCCCAAACACCAGGCAAAGGAGCGGGGGATTTAATACTAACTGCAGAACTCACTACTCCCCGAAATATATTTGAAATTTCATCATGTTCTGCACAAAGCTAGTCAGTGCTCTTAGTGAGGATTATATTCGTTATGGCCTCATACCATACTGAAAAAAACATTGATTTTAATCCACTCTGCAATGTTCCTAAAGGCTTAGGAACAATTGCCAGCTGAATATATTCGTCCTGGATGTTCAATCACTGCACTACATATGCTCTGTTAACTAGGCACCTTTAAAATGTTAGTGACACCTTGAGTAATTTTCTACCACCAGACTGTATGTCCTTTGGGTCCCCTTGAGAGCTGAAAAGGAAAGGATGAACGGGAACACGATATGATAACACCAATCTTGAAGTGATTTAATTCAATGTTATTACTATACATTTCGATTTTTTTCACCATGTTTTAAAATCTCATCAGGGAATTTTCCTGCATTCTTTTCTTGGCATTTATTTCAGTCTTTTATTTTCTTTCTCTTTTCCTTTCCTCTTTCCTTTGTCCCCTTCTTCTCCTTTGTTTCTTTTCCTTTCGCTGTTCTTTTCCTTCTCTTTTTCCTTTCTTTATTTTTCTATTCTACTCCAGTCTATTCTGCATTTTTGGTTTTACTGTTCTATTTTTATTTCAAGAAAATTCTAGAGGTGATATAATTTTGCATGCTTTCGTTCCTAGTAATAATTACAGGTCAAATTTTGCACCCTGTAAATTTGGATGGATAAATTTGGTGTAATTCCACTGATATTAATGGAATGTAAACTGACATCAGACTCCAGCCCTACATTTTAATGATTGATTTGCATGCTCTCAGCTGTGAGACAATTTGTCTTAAGCCCCCATTAAATCAGAAAATTAATGTTTCTGACTGAGTATGCCAATCATTCTAGCTTTTCTAGTCAGAGATGCCACATGCTTTCTCCTGCTCTAGCCTTATTTTTTGACAGGTACTTATGCTACTTATTGTCTAATTGGGCCTGCCAATCCTCCCTGCATGTCCCAATCTGTCCAGCCGAGACACAAGCGTCTGAAACGTTTTTAAAATCTGCATATGATTGTTGATTGCGAGAGAGGGGAAAAAAATACAGCCTATGTGACAACATGCTTACTTCTATATGATTATTGTTCAGAAAAATTAAGAACTGCAAAAATTAAAAGAAATTATATTTGAGTACTTGGGCTTTATGACTGTAAGGGGAGGAAGGGTACTACAGACAGGATGAAAGCTGCATTTTCTTCTGAGGCTTTCACACTCGCAAGGCAGTAAGGGCTAAATCCTGCCATTTGTTGTTTGCTGTGCTGTGAAAGAGGAGGAGGTACGAGCTATTACCAGAGTCCCCAGTGGCAGAAGCTATAGCTTGCTGATGTGTCTCAATCCAGAGCACAGGGTCTGTGGAGAAAGAGGATGTCCTCGCCCGCAGCAAAGGACCTGCTTTGCCTCTATGCAGAGAAACAAGGAGTTCTCTGTGCTGGGTCCCGCTGTGAAATCCTGCTCGCCAGCACCAGGATTCCCCCCCTGGAGGATACATCTGCCAAGTCCTGCTGAACCTGACGGCCGTGACTTGCCAAACAGCACACCAGCACTTGGACTAGTTTCTCAGTGGGGCTGGCAGAGCTCTGAAATCTGCTGGGTCCCGATTCAAAGCTCCTGGGATTCAATGGAAAAAAAAGTCCATTGATCTCAGTGGCTTTGGATCTATCCTTTTGATTGTTTCCTTTGATGATTTATACAACACTGGCATGCATATCTTACTTCTGAAGCACACAGAGCACATGGTTTTAATCTCACCATTTCCCTGGTGACAGGGAAGGATGTGTGCTGGCAGCTAAGACATTGAAAAACACTCCTTATTCTGTATGCTATTATGACTTTTTACTTGCCTATGGAAGGTAGAAATTACAATGAAAAATCACAAATATTTTGGTTTACAGTCTTTGCCTGCCCTTAAAGGCTCAGTAAAATATTACAAAGTGCAAATTTCTGTGTGTGGAAAAAATGATCAGACCGTTTTGTATCAAAATGGGAGGTAAAAGAAAATTAACAGCTAAAAGCCACCGCTACGCAAATGACCCCTTTCGCTAGGAAAACCTTAGAGAAGGAATTTTTCTGATGTACCAGGGAATTATCTTCTCAGATTGGAAGGTGAGAACATTTCATCCTTGTGAAGTCTTTGTTTTTAAAATCAAGATTACTGGGCCATTGGCAGCAGTGTTCTACAAGTTATGCTGCTCCAGGCCAAGTCTTACAGTAACAGTAGCTATAAACCAAATTTATTTTGTCATAACTCGAGATTTCTTGTGTCCTGAAGAGCAGTTTTCCGGGGTAGCCAGGGGCTGCTATGCTGAATCTCTCGCTGTCAGACCAGTACCTCATGCAGTTCTCCAAGAAATGTCCCCACAGCACCCAAGTTCTTAGAGCTAGAGCACCTCCTGCCCACTGGAGAGTCCCACAAACTGCTATTTGTTTTCATAAAGCAAGAAGGATGCTTTACTACATTTTTAGATTTTCATTCCAATCCTTTTACCTTCTTTGTTTCCTCACTGGCTAGTGCAATTTTTTTCAGCACTAGATGTCAGTGTGGATTTGCGATACCAGATTGCTGTGCATGCCTGTAACAAAAGAATAGCCATCCAGACAGTCTGCCCAGCATCATAACGTCCTTCCTGCAAAACAGGTCTTTTCTTTACTGTTTGAATTCCACACCGAAAGTGCAGAACTGTCCTTGATTTGGATTAATATGGCTGTAAAAGGGCCCTCTGTATTTTGTGATCACATCCATGTTAAAGAGGATCTGCCATGACCCCAGAGAAAAACCTTTGTTTAGCAATAATAAAGAAAAGGAAATGGTTCTGAATTATCTTGGCAAGTTGTGACCCTGCTAAGGTAGCACTGCACAGCTGCTCCACAGGAATGGTTAATCCTGTGACTGACAGTACTCATGCCAACAAGAACCTACTGACAAGACTGAGTCTTTGCATTCCTACTGTCTAGAAAAGCATTGCATCATCTAGAAACATTTTGCTGCCAACAGACTGTTATAAGGACTGTTTTAACTTGAACCTGATGTATTATTTGCCTGACATTTTCTGAATACTGAACTGAAACCAGCCTGGGGCAGAGCAACCAGCCAGGAGGAGTATGCTGGCTTTCTGAAGTGGTGAAATGACTGGTTTCTATCACTTCGGAAAGCATGTTGTTTCTTAATAAATACTTTAAGTCCCTCAGTCTAAATCATGAGTAGTCTCTGCGCTGTTATGGGAAGGCTGAGGAAGATGCATTAAACACCCCAACTCCCCTTATTTTGCAAGCGGCAATCTAGAACAAGACGCTACTGGAGAAGTACAGACCAGAGAAGGGCAGAGCCGGGGAGAGGAGGAAGTGGGTTCACAATTCCGATTTTTCGTCTTACTTTCATGGGCTGCAGCTTCTGTTGAGTGGATCTGAGCCAATGGGACAGATGGAGCCTTTCACACCACCTCATGCTTGGTTTACACCAGGCGTGATGCACAGAAGCCAAGAAAGAAAAAACTTCTGGCAGGGAACGTGAAGCGGAGCTCTCTGACATTCCTCCCGACTAGGTGTAGTTGCAGCTGCGCGCTAAGACTTCAGAAAAATCCAGTTACATGCTTTTCTATTCTTTATTGATTAGTTGATAAATGATATATATCCTGACATGTACACTAATACACCTTTCTTTTATTATACCTTAAGGTTGTTACTGTCCCTTTGACTTCTGTTGCATGAAATCACTGCAACGTGTGCTTAAAAACCCTACAAGTAGTGTGATTTTGTTTCTTCTTATTAGGCTTATCAGTAGTAGACTGTAAGTAGGAGGCTACAGAATATTAAAAGAATAGTGCTTAAAACGACAGATTTTAAATATTAGCAAATAATGTGCAAAAATGACAGTGGTATTTTTTCTCCTGGATGCTGAGAAGCTAAGGTAGTAATTGGCAGATAATACAGACCCTGAGAGAATACAAACTGTACTGGGCAAATCTAATGTCACATAGTTCTGCCACCTGCTGACATTCCTACATCTTTCACTTTGTTACTGTTTCTGTAATACTGTTTTCCATTGACTTACCTCTTTCTCTAGATGTCTAGCATTCAAGCAATTAGTACTCCTAATGAAAGTTGTATCCTGCAAAAGAGACTGTTTGCAATCAGCTTCTGAAGACTGATTTACCTGTATAATACTACGTCAAGACTGCAAGTGTCTTATTAACTATCATGAATTGTTCAGATAAGCTTTCTCTCTAGGTGCAGAAGGTTTTCAAGCTCTTGCACCCTACACTGCAAGGCAAAACACTGCCATTCAGGCACTTACTCTGAAAGACTCATTATTTTCCTCTGTAGAAGTAAAGGGAGCTGAGCCGATCAACTGTCTTCCTCCAGCTCCTGAATCCACACTCAGCTGGCATTGAATGGCGCTGAGAAATGAGATCTGAGAACAAGAGAGAGTAAACGTACTTCCCATCTGTTAGTTTGTCCTCCACCTCCTCTTAGAAATCACAGAAACAAAAAAGTTAGCTGGATGAGACCTTATATCAACTCATTTACCCCGGACTCCCATACCCCCAGATCTGTGTATCACACTTTGCCCGGATAAACACATACTGATGTCACTTCATTTAGGAACTGGTGCAAATGCCTTCAGTGTAGATATGGGCACAGTCTAAGCAACTGTTTCTCTTCTGTTATTCCTTCAGCGTATAATAAAATTGGTGTGCACAGTAGCTTCTAAAGAAAGAAGCATGGAGGGGGCTATAGCTGCATGAAAAGTCAGGAAGCTACACAATGGGATAATTCATGCAAAGCTGCTAACAAAAACCACCACCAAGTAAAACTAACTCAGTTTATCGGAGAACCAGTAACAACACTGGCCTGATTATGCACTAAAATGGCAAATTCATATGAATGGCATTTGGTGTTGCATCTGTGTAGCTACAAGGGTACTCACTGGCTACGATAATACAACTGTGAATGTAGAACACCTTAGGAAATGTTATGGTGGATACTCTATCCTATTAAAATTGTTAGAATAAAGTATATTTCTTACAGTACTACTTTATAGCTTGTGGTAATGGAGTGCACATCACTAGCTGCCATTTCTTCAAGTAAGTTATTTCCAAAATAAGTTATATTACAAAATGATCAATCATTAAAACCGGTCAACGTGCTAGTTTATTGTAGACTATGTTATTTTTTCTGTGAACATCAGTTTTCTCTAAGGGTAACTCCAGTGTACAAAATACAGAATATTGTTTATGGTGTGACAGAAACGTCAGAAAAGCATAAACTTCAAACAAAAGATAGATGGCTTTGAACAGAAATTTTATAAAGCAAGGATAAACTTCATTATCCTTGTAAGCATCACCACACATTTCCAGAATAACTTCAGGATCCAAACCTCAAGCTTTATGAGCTGTTTATTTTTTTTCATTCCATGAACACTGATGATAACATGTTGCAGGATGTTTTTTTCATACATCAGTGTAAGCATACATGTCAATTTTCATAGAATTAAAGTCAATACGTACAAAGAGTTATTCAATGCAAACAAGTATCTAAAATACTGGAAAACAGGGTCTCCTACATCTCTCAAAACACCAATTACCATCTGGAGATGATACACTGATACCAAAATAGGTCTACGAAGATGCCCACAGTAGGTTTATGTATAATTTGTCGTTGCGTTGATGGGGATAATATAGGACCTATTTCCCCTAGCTCATTGGTGTGAACACGCAATGGTCTCATCTGCTGGCTGGCTTACTCTAGCTGCAGTCCTAAGGCCTATGCAGTTACACGTCGTACTCTAACGCGATAAACAGTTCTGGTTTGCTTTCTCTATCAGCAACTGAACACTCTGTTTTCAGTACCTGTGAAGAAGTGGTGTGCAGCACTATTTAGTTTAAACAACTGGAATATACAGTAATGTAAAAGCTGCACTGATCTCTCCCAGCCACAACATGCACCTCTAGTTTGGTATCTTACCAGAAAATCTAGTTGCTCAAACCCTTTTATAAAATCATCAATAAAATTAAGCATAAAATGAGCATGTGCCATTACTTTTTAAAACCTTCCTTCTTTAGAAAGGAGTGCCCCATAGTTCTGAACAGAATGTAAACCTCTGGCTGGCTTTATTAGTTCTGGGTCAGAGCTTTTGTCAGAAACGAAACCTTGTTTGAGCGTCTCTATAAAAGCCACCGAAGAAGGGGGCAGGAGGGGAGAGGGAGGATGACCTGTTGAGCAAAATTCAGATCCCTGTTCCATTTATCAGCATGCATTTTCAAAAATGTGCAATACTATGCATTTACAGCTAATTTTGTATGCTTAGGGCATGCTGCCACCTGGTATTTTCAAGGAAACTGGTTAAGACACAAGTTCATTATTTTCATTTGCTGATAGACAAGGTAAACAAAACTGGAGGCATGCAGCTTGTAAGAAAGAACAGCGAGTATACTTGCCTGTCTAAACCATTTTTTTTCACCGTCCTGAACAAGGAACAGGAAGATTAGTTCCTGTTTCGTGCTTATTTAAGTACAAGTTAGATTCCCCAGCTATGTTTCTACAGAAATAACAATGTTCACACATATAGGCCTATAGAAGTTGACTTTTATGTAACTATCTGGTTTCCACTGAGTCCTTGAGATCTCTGGCAATACGATCAGCAGCAAGATACTCTACTTTCTCTTTGCCGTGTTTCCTCTGTTATTTTCTACACGGGGCAGGAAATTGAAATTTTTATGCAAAATACTTCTTCAGTGTACTAGTGAACAAACATGGGTGGAGGTTACAGTGCTAGGTACTTGCCTCTACAAGACTTAATGTCTAGCAGACAGCCATTTGTTAGAAGAAATGTTAGCTTGAAAACCTAACTGTGCTGTTGGCTATACAAAACAAATTTCCATATATAGAAAATTCTATTCACCCATTTTTAAGAGAGATGGGAAGGATGGAGGGGAGAAAGCTGGCTCAGAAGCATGGCAGTCACGTTGCTTTTCTGAAGATGCAGGTGTTCTTTGAGGTATGGATCCTCCTTAGACTCACACTTGATAGTGACAGAGCTGCAAATATACGCCCTAGCTGCAAAACAAAAACTGAAGACTCCCCAAAAAAGAAAACAATATCCCAATGGGAACAGGTGTGCTCTCTGAGAAGGGAACACAGGCTGTCCTGTTGTTGTGACTTTTTTCTGTGAAATATTCTATGCTGTTAAAGGTAATTTTTGGATTGTAAGATTGAATAACTATTTGGATGTCTTGAGGGCTTTATTCCCCCCCGCTCCCAATTTTATAATTTAATCCTAAATTGAATGAAGAGTTATTCAGTCAAATATGATCTGTATTTAATATTTGCTCAACTCTTAGATCCACCGTAAAGAAATGACAGAAAGTTCTGTGGTACTATGCAGCAATGCAGTCTTTTGAAAATGCTGTTTATTCTAGCAGCTGACCAGCTACCCTACTACTTGGTAGTGGAAACTGAAAACTCCTTCAAACTCTGAGCATGCTCTCTTCTAAACCTGTTCTGATAGGGCTGAGCATGCCACAGGCGCTCTGTGAGCAGCAGAAATTGAGTCATGTTTGCCACATCCTTTGGCCATGCGGATTCTTGGAATCCAGCAAGACAGGAATTCTACGGTAGCTTTCCCTTCTGTAGGAATATTCATAGGATCTCTATCTTCTACATAACCGATGATTTTCTCTCTACTGTTAGCGTCTGAGAGATTTGGCTGAAGCTGGCCAAGGGTTTCAAACGTAACCCGTCGTGGTAGAGCGGACAGCATATTCACACCGATTCTCTTTCTGCAGGAAACTGAACTAGAAAGCGCTCATGCTTGATCGGCCTTGGAGTATCTACCACTGGCAGCAGAGACTGCAGCTCGTAACTCACGAGTGGGGATGGCATAGCTTGGGACGGCAGATTATCGACGCCAGCCGTCTGCCCGGCACCCAGCACACAAAAGACCAAGCTGTTCACGAGACAGCCGTGGAATCAATGGCTCTCACTGAAACCCGCCACAGTTCACAGCAGCATCCTCTAAGTGGGGTTCAGATGATTCACTGAGTGCCTCCCATCCAGAAAAGCAGTGTGTGAACGAAGAGCTAGGGCTGGTAACCTCCTCTGACACCCCCAGCTACCGTACCTCTTCTGGCAGACTGACCGGTGAGCTGCTCTCACGCCAGGAAGCGACCGCATGCGGTTGTAACAGAGATGGCAAGAGGAGGGCAAAGGGAGGCCTTTGCACCACTTTTCCTCTGAGGACGAGTATCAGAGATACCGTGTGGAACCATAGAATTGCTACGGTTGGAAACGATCTTTAAAGTTCAACCGTCACCTAACTCTACCAGGGCCAGTACTACACCGTATCGTTAAGCACCACATCCAGGTGGCTTTTAAATACATCCAGGGTGGCAATTCAACCACTTCCCCGAGCAGCCTGTTCGCCTTTGATAACGCTTTCGGTATTAAGGTTTTCCTAATGTCCAAAAATGTTTTAACATGTATGTGACCTTTGTGCATCGCATACACATAATATCTAAATAATGTACACGTAATAATGACATGTCCGTGTAATATCTGTAGCACAAATGTGACACGGTACTTTGACCCGTTTGATTGTACTCCTTGGAAGGCGGCTCGGGTGCCGTGCCGCGGGCGCGGATGCGGCGGGCCGGGCGGGACGCCGAGGCC